>MU186571.1:0-60200 GCA_016904865.1 Pissodes strobi | reverse complement strand
CGCTGATCTTACCAAAGCTGGAATACTGCACTGAAATATGGTATCCTCAATGCAATGTTTGGTACTCAAATTCCTCAAATATATATAGGTATAACAAAACATCTTATTAAGTCTTTGGTAGATTTCCGTTAAAAAAATCGTAGAATTGGAGCATATCATGTAAGTATATTATTTAAGATACTGAGGACTAGTACAGATGATGCAGGAGTTTTAGCTCAAATTACATTTGCAGTACATAAAAGAAATGTTAGGTGCAAAACTTTATTTTATTTAGAATTTTATCAGAATCAATAAATATAAAAACTCTACTGTGTATAAGATGTGTAAAATATATAATACACTTGTTAATGATATTCACGTAGCAATAAACATATAGCAGCTCAGACCTTTCCTGAAATAGGCTAGGCAGATATATTGTGAATGCTTCTATTGTTTATGCAAACTGTATTATATTATCTATAATTGGCTTCTGCTGGAGCGCGTTCAAAAATTAAAGACGATAGCGAAGTAACGGCGGGCGATGGAAATAGTTGTGATGTCATGGAGTTAGCCTTCATAATATCACCTTATTATTTCTAAACTACGACTAGGGGTAAATGTGGTATGAAATGTTTGCTTTATCAGTGATATTTTTAATTAATACTTAGATCAATGATGATGAATTGGAGCCTCAGGCGGCAATCCCTTGCCACCAGTCTGGGCCAATTGTGGTAGCCCGGCCCCCCTAGCAAAGACCCACAGCTTCTGAATCTTCAATGATCCGCAGTGCATATGCCTGTTCAAGTGACAGTGGCCTGCCATCTCATGTTCCCCTCTTCAGAGAAAAGCGTGTTTACAAATAAAAGCCGATGGCAAAGTAACAGCCGGAAAATATTTACGATGTTATACGATTAGCCTTCATTAAATCGGCCTATTATTTCTGAACTGCGCGACTAGGGGGAAATATGGCATGAAATGTCATTATCGTTTCTAGGTTAGCAAAGTAACATTATTTTCATAAATATTTGTTTTTTCAGTGGTATTTTTAGTTAATATTTAGTTTTATCAGAACAATCCTATAATTCCAATCAGCCGAATTCCCAAATTTACCGTGAATTCAGTTTAACTTTATAGTGAACGGCATACTGCGCATGTGCGGCAATTTCTAGCTCATTTCAGCCCGTTTACAGTTCGCAATTCTTCTTGCAATAGTATTGCAGCAATACCCTGACCTTGCAAGACATTGCCTGCAACTTTTATCACGAAACGTTTTACAGGTGGCAATTTCTATTTGCAATTGCAATACTTCAGTGTATACTAAAATTTGATTTTATGTTTGTGTTAATAAAAATGGATCGAAGCGTTAGATCAAAGGTCATTAGCAATCAACATGGCATTATAAAGGCAACCTTCAAGTATGATACAACAAAGTTTACAATTTACAGCTAAAGCCCAAATCGAAAGCAAAATCAAAATAACAACGAGGAAATAGACAATAGACAAAATATTAACATTAACTTCAATAAGCGCGTCCTTTTGGGAACTTTGGTCAGTTGGTAACAAAAAGTCCTCAAATGTTTCCCCCAGAATTGCACGAATCTTGCAATAAAAATCGAACCGGACCGATTTTGTGCAATGTCTTGAACTGGCAAGAGACTTTCACGAAATTTCTGTATTGCGCATGCCTTTGATCAAGTGTTGTGTATTGCAAGAAGAATTGCGAACTGCAAAACGAGCTTTAAGCCGGTTTTACAGTTCGCAATTCTTCTTGCAATAGTATTGCAGCAATACCCTGACCTTGCAAGACATTGCCTGCAGCTTTTATCACAAAACGTTTTACAGTTTTCAGTTTCAGCAATTTCTATTTGCAATTGCAATACTTCAGTTCACTACCAACCTTAAAAAATATTTGATTTTATGTTTGCGTTTTGCGTTTGTAAACTTCTTAGTATTATGTAATAAAAATACATAGAAGCCAGAATCAACATAACAACAAAACACAATAATAATCGACGCCTTCGGAACACTGAGCAATCAATATGAAATATGAAAAAACTCTACTCTACATAAATGACATTGTGAATCTTAACATACTTGGACAGTTTACATTGTTTGCAGACGATGCAACAATTTTGTGGTGCAACTTGGATGAGCAAGGTTTAACTGGACAAATTAACCATGACTTACTTGTCTGTTACAAAGAAATGGTGTGATTCAAATAAACTGTGTCTTAATATTTTAAAAACAAACATTATGACATTTAAATGTAACTTGGGACCAATTTATCCAGAAAATCAAATATTAAATGACTCAGCTCAAAGCAAATTCTTGGGATTACAAATAGACAATAAATTAATATTTGAATATCATATTAAAAATTGTCATCAAATTGTTTTGCTTTGAGGATCATTTCAAATCAGTTAGATAGAAATATATCGAGACTGGCATATTTTGCATTAATAGAATCTCACTTACGTTACGGCATATGTTTTTGGGGCTCCTATGCTAAACAGCTAATGCATACATTATTTGTCTTGCAAAAAAGAGCAATTAGATACATGAGTAAGGCCAAAACAAGAGACTCATGTAAACCACTTTTTATTATAAACAATATTTTAACATTACCATCTCTATTTATGCTTGAAACAGTGTCTCTGATACATAAAAAGTATAGGGACACTTTAAATAAAAATTCATCCACTTATGCCACCAGATAAACCCATAAATTGTGCTTGACTTCTTTGCTTATAATGGACGACAGCTTTTTAATCATTTGCCTGTTGGCATTAGAGATATTTCTGGGGAAGGAAGGTTTAAGAGGGAAGTCAAAAGGCTGCTTGTTGTAAGGGCCTATTATGTTGTTCAGGAATATTAGAGTGAACGTTTCTAATGTTCCTAATATGAGTTTTTTGTACAAATGTCCTTTTTTATGTATTGTTTTATTAGTTGTTGTATTCATAATTTAAAAAACCTTTTATTATTAGTTCTTGGTCATATTACAGTGAACGTTTCTAATGTTCCTGATATGAATTTTTTGTACAAATGTCCTTTTTTATGTATTGCTTTATAAGTTGTTGTATTCGTAATTTTAAAAAAAACCTTTATTATTAGTTCTTTGTCGATAAGAGTTTTTATTCTTTGGACAATAAAGATTATTTTGATTTGAAATAGACAAACTATAAACGTCAATAAGTGTGTCCTTTTGGGAACTTTTGTTCAGTTGGTAACATAAAAATGCCCAAATTTCTCCCCCAGAATTGCACGAAGTTGCGATAAAAATTGAACCAGACTGAATTTAGCAGGAGACTTGCACAAAATTTCTATACTGCACATGCCTTTGATCAAGAGTATTGTGTATTGCAAGAAGAACTGCGAACTGTAAAACGAGCTGTGTTGTGAATTTGAAGCAACCCAGGTAGTAACCCAAACCAATCAATTTTTTGCCTTGTGAGTTTTTGAATGCATGTGGCTTTATCATTGGGTGAGCATATGTGACCGCACTCCAGGGAATACATAAAATAAATGAATAAATACATCCTGTGATGTAACCATGCAAATGTTGTATACATGAATAAATAAATAAATTAGTTATGGTCAGTATGATATTAGTTATAGCAAGCGTGGTATTAGTTACGGTACAAGCAGCACCTCAAAAGGCTTTTTTTTAAATAAAAATTAAAATAAAATCAATGTTTGTTTTACTTATAACATGCATGTTAAATAACACGCAAAACACTAGTGCCCAGACAGATAGTCTGTATAGCAAATTTGTCATGCATCTGGACGAATACATTTTTATGCCGCTCATTTGGAGCCTAGAGCAGATGCATGTATACTACCAATCAGAATATGATTTATGCTACAAACCTTGTTGTCTCCAATCCATACACCAGTATCAGAAGATGTCTCACCACTAAGACCAAACTTATCACATAAATGTATTATAGTTCTCTCAACTTGGCACACATACCACCTCATACTAGGTTGAAAATGTTTTAAATTCAAAATAGGGTAAGCTACCAACTGACCAGGTCCATGAAAAGTAATTAGACCTCCACGATTCGTTCTATAGAAATCTGCACCTAAAAATAATATATTTATAACGCCAATAACTACACGTATATTTTAAAAAGTACAAAAATAGAAAAATGTTACCTGTCTTTCTTAATTCGTTTTCCTGTTGTAATCCATAGTCTTTGGTGCGAATTCCGATTGTATAAACAGGGTAGTGTTCTAAGCACAACAACGTGTTTTTAACGTATTGCTCAGGATTATTATGAAGAGTAGATAAATGTTCTTGCAATTTCAAGCCTTTTATAAAATCTATCTTTCCAATTTTCCATGTTTTTACCAGTTTTTCAAGATTCCTTGCCATAATTCATTCATTACCATCTTAATCTTGGGGGAAGTTGGGTTCATAGATAAATATATGTTGGGCCGAGTTGCCAACTGCTCTGACCCGTTTTCCCCTCAAAAACTTGCGCTATTCCCCACAATTCCCCACATCCCTAATGATTTTTTTAGGTTTGTCAGATTTGGAGTAAGCAATGAAAATAATAGCAACATGGTTTCGGGTCTATTCATTAAAATAGCTAAAAATGGTTTACTTAGTACTTAGTTATATGAATGAAAAAAATCACGTGAAATTATAAAGCATGTAGCTTCTTCTGTCGATAATTTACAGGGTTACAAAATCCCCACAGTGCTCATATCCCCACAAAATCCCCACACCTGTTGAAATTCCCCACGTTTTGGGGAATTCCCCACAGATTGGCAACCCTGATGTTGGGTTAGAGTTAAAATTTAGAAATAAATTTTTTGGAATATTTGCTGGGGTGTAATATGAGTTGCCTAACTACTTCATGTCAAATAGTTCACCAAAGATGTTAGAAGAAAATCCTCAAACAATTTCTTACCTGCTTTGTTAAAATATATTGAATATACTAAAACTGACTAATCTCTTTAATCTTCAAAAAATATATGTGATTATGATTATGCATTAAGATGGAAACTTTAATTCCGGAATATTCTAGAATAAAGATTTAAATTTAGCGCTTGTTTCACGAGATTTGATTCGTCTAAAGAAAGATCGCTGCGCCACATGGCGATCATTTTTCCTAATTATTGCGTAATCTAACCTGTCAGTCCTGTCACAGTCGTAGTAGTCCGCCGGAATTTTCATTGAAAACTAGAGAAGATACCGCACGTGTAGCAAGAAATTTCCCTCTATAGTGTGATATATTGTGCGAAAATGTTATCAGCCGCTCGTGTTTTTACCAAAACAGCCTCTCAGTGCTCGAAAATCTCATACAATGTCACATTTACTAGAAAATGCAGCCCTTTGTTGAACACGGTAAGCACTACGAAAACGTTTAATAGCGTAATTTCTTTATTACTATTGTAGACTATTGTCACGGCTATAGTTTCAAAATATTGAAACTTTTGAAACCATTCATATCATGACTATAAATATTTTAATGTTAAAATACAAAAGAAAGAGTTTTTTTAAGGTTAGGTCTAAAATTGCGTCACTAATCGTCCCCGTGTTTTAGAGTTTGACCCCCGGCGCGTGTCTCAGTCCTAGCTATGACCAGTACCGTTTCAAGTAAGTAATGAGGTATTTCCCTGAATTCAGCAATACCCTAGCAAGCAATTATTTTTCTTTCAGATCAGATGCCATTAGAGGGGCTGTCATTGGTATCGATTTGGGTACTACAAATTCTTGTGTGGCAGTCATGGAAGGAAAGCAAGCAAAGGTAATTGAAAATTCTGAAGGGTCTAGAACTACACCATCAGTGGTTGCCTTCACCAAGGATGGAGAACGTCTTGTAGGTATGCCTGCTAAGAGACAGGCTGTTACCAACTCTGCAAACACATTCTATGCTACCAAGAGATTGATAGGCAGGAGATTTGAAGATGCAGAAGTTAAAAAAGACATGTAAGATCTCTTTGTGTAGCTTTTTAATAGAATATTCTTAATCTGATTAATTGATTTTAGGAACAATGTATCATATAAAATAGTACGTGCAAGTAATGGAGATGCATGGGTTCAAGGTTCTGATGGGAAAATGTACTCTCCTAGTCAAATTGGAGCATTTGTATTGATTAAAATGAAAGAAACGGCGGAGGCATATTTAAATACAAAAGTATGTCTATTTTTTATTTTTATGGAAAGCACTTTTCTCAATTTGCTGAGTTTTAGGTTAAAAATGCTGTAGTCACTGTACCTGCCTATTTTAATGACTCTCAGAGACAAGCTACTAAAGATGCTGGTCAAATTTCAGGATTAAATGTATTGAGAGTTATTAATGAACCTACTGCTGCTGCTCTTGCTTATGGTATGGACAAAACAGATGACAAAATGTAAGTATATTATATAGCTATGTGAATTTTTATTTAGATGCCTCGGATCTTGCATAGTAAAAATGTTTATTTTGTTTACAGAATTGCAGTATATGATTTGGGAGGTGGTACCTTTGATATATCTATCTTAGAAATCCAGAAAGGTGTATTTGAAGTAAAATCTACCAATGGTGACACTTTCCTTGGTGGTGAAGACTTTGATAATATTCTGGTCAATCATTTAGTGTCGGAGTTTAAAAAGGAACAGGTACTCACTCATCACTTAAGTGATAAGACAATAAGATTTGATAACTGATCTGTTTTACTGTTAGGGAATTGATGTAACAAAGGATCCAATGGCCATGCAGCGTTTAAAGGAGGCTGCAGAAAAAGCAAAAATTGAGCTTTCTTCTGGACTTCAGACTGATATTAATTTGCCTTATCTAACTATGGATGCCTCTGGACCCAAACATATGAATCTCAAATTAACAAGGTATTTGTTGATTTTGTTTTAAATTTATTATTGCTCGCCCATTTATTGACCCTCGAAAGGGATTGAAGTAATGTAAAGAAAAGTTTTGCTGTGATGCAGTAGTTAACTCTTAAAAATTAGGAGTACTAACTACTAAACCACTTTCAGAACTTGAATTAGCACCATAAAGAGAATACATCTAATCGTAACAATGGCACCTAATTTTATTTATTCAAAACACAAGAATAGCAAAATTTTTAAGAGGTCCCCTTTATCACAATGTCCAGATCATATCGATCAATCGTATCAATGTACTTTATTATCAGAACATTTTCTCAACAGTTACAAAAAATAATTATTAAACTATATTGAAGGATATCAACTGTTGAGACAGGATAGATCCACACGGGGTGGCGGAGTTGTTGTATATGTAAAATATGGCCTTAATTTTACTTGTTTGTAAAAGTGAGAGTCTTGAATATATAGAACGTCTTTGGGTTAGCGTGCTTATTGACAACAGCCCCCCTCTTATGTTGGGTGTAATTTATAGACCTCCTAATACTAACTGTAACGAATTTTTATCCTGCTTTGAGGACATTCTGTTGCAGTTTTATTCTAGTTATAATAAAATATTGTGCTTGGGTGATTTTGGTATTAATTTTTTAAATGAATACTCTAGTAATACTACTGCCTGAAATAATGTTTTGGAAGCTTTTAATCTTGCTCAGTATATCTGTGAACCAACTAGAGTAACTCAAAATAACGAAAGTATAATTTATTTTAAGAGTGATCTTAGAATTAATGTTGAGGTAAAGGATATTAATATTTCTGACCATTTCCTTACAAGATGTACTTTACCTGATCAAATTCAAACTCCACCTAGTAGTGTTAATATAATTTTTAGGAATTTCAAGAAGATTAACATGGTTCAATTTCAACATGACTTGGAAGCAATTGTGTGGAGTGATATTTATATTTTGAATACTGTAGATCAAAAAGTTAATTTTATTTCCACTAAATTAATAACATTGATTAAAAAACATGCACCTCTTAAAATAAAAAAAAGCAAGTTGGTACTAAGCCATACTGTCCTTGGTTTACTGATAGTCTTAAATTATTGAAGAGACTAAGAACTGATGCATTAAGTCGATTTTGTCTTACATGTTGACCCAACACTGGGAATATTACAAACAACTTCTAAATATTTTTACAGCAGCATATCGCGCAGAAAAAAAGACCTACCTTAATATAAAATTTCAAAACTCTTAACTAAAGAAAAATGGGCTGAATTGAAAAAAATTAATGTAAATAAAAAAGGAAACTCACTCCCAGCTCATTTAAAAAACCTGAATGAAATACACATTTTGTTAATGCTGCAAATTCAAACTCTTCTCCTAAAAACGAACTTTTGGAGTGTTATAAAAATAATAAGAAAATTAACCAAGAATTTTGTCTTGCTGAGGTGACTGAGGATGTGATCTCCAATATTATACTTGGGATGAAATGTAAGGCTTTTGGAAGCGATTATATAAATAGTACTATCTTAATACTCTGCTGTCCCTTTATCATTCCTTATTTGACACACTTAACTAACCATTGTTTACATTCCTCAACATTTCCGAATGCTTGGAAGTCCGCCTCTTCCTAAAGTAAGTCAGCCTGATGCTATAGTCAACTTAGATCTATTTCTATTCTACCAACTATGTCCAATATTCTAGAAAAAGTTCTGCCAATGCAAATTACATTTTTTGTTTTGAACAATAATATTTTGCCGGAAAAGTGGCCGGGATTTCAACGTGGACATAATAATTGCTTGGCTGAAATTACTGATCGTATTAATGGGGAACTGGATAAAAGCAAAGCGAGCGTTCTGGTGCTTTTAGACTAATCTCGACCTTTTGATTTGTTAGACTATGATGTTTTGTTAAGTATTTTCTTATATGTTGGTTTCGGGATTAACGTCCAATCCATGATTCAATAATTTTTGTGCAACAGGACGTAAAAAGTATTAGTTGATGGTAAGTACTCAGAGGTCATGTCTTTATACTCAGGTGTTCCACAGGGAAGTGTTTTAGGGCCTCTTCTTTTTACAATCTACACGCATCATTTATATGCTGACGATACTCAAATTTTATACTCGTCAGAAAACGCGGCAGAGGCTAACCTTAAAATTAATGCAGATCTTCATGCGCTTTACGAGATGTCTCAGGATCACTTGCTGAAGTTAAACCCCTCGAAATCGGTGGCTTTATTAATTTGTAATAAAAAATTACGGGAAACTATCTTAAGTCAGTTAGATCTTAGTATCGGCAACGCTAACATTTTAAAAATTCCTCTAAAAATCTGGGCCTAATTTTTGACCCTAAACTTAAATTTACTGAACATGTAACTGCTTGTACTAAAAAGTTCTATTGTGCCCTTAAATCTCTTTTCCCTCACCGACATTGCTTAGAAAAGAAAACTAAAATTGAACTGTGTAAGGCACTCATATTATCACACTTTAACTTTGCGGATAGTGTTTTTGGCCCCTTTTTGGATGCAATACAGGCCAGGAAGGTACAAAAGGTTCAAAATTCATGTATACGTTTTATTTGTGGCATAAGACGCCGACAACGCGTGTCATATAAACTTAAAGATCTTAACTGGTTGTCAATGTTTAATAGGCGTATACTGCACTCGGCTTGTCTGTTTTATAGTATCATTAAATTTCAGTGTCCTGGCTATCTTAGTAGGAAAATTGTTTGTAGAAAGGTACAGCCTCTTATTATAAATATACGTCGAAAGCTTATCCTTACGATCCCCAAGCATAATAAAGAACTTTTCAAATGAGGATTTTCTTATAATATAGCTTCAGTAGTTCTTCTTCTTCTTCAAGTGATATCTCCGTGGCCGAGGTTGGCAATCATCATCGCTATCGCAACTTTTGAGGCAGTTGCTCTAAAAAGTTGTTTGGAGCTGCAACCAAACCATTCTCTCAGATTTTTTAGCCATGAAATTCGTCTTCTTCCTATGCTTGTTCTGCCTTCTATTTTCCCTTGCATTATTAGTCGTAAGAGGCTGTACCTTTCGCCGCGCATCATGTGTTCCAAATACTGCAGCTTTCTCTCCTTGATTGTACGTTCAACTTCTTTTTGTTTACCGATTCCTCTTAGCACTTCGATGTTAGTAATTCGATCTACCCACGAAATTCTTAAGATTTTTCTATATATCCACATTTCGAAAGAGTTAAGCCGTCTCATTGCATCTGCATTTAGCGTCCATGATTCTGCACCATAGTAGAGCACACTGTGTACATAACATTTTGCCAATCGTAGTCTCAGGCCTAACGTCAAATCATTCAACAGTTAATAAATTTCAAATTTCAAATTACTCAATTCATCTGTGTCCAGTTTCAAACGAAAGATTAGGCTGCAGCTCCTCAGTGAGTGAGGTTCTTATTGTTTTTCATATTTATAATAATAAAACTATATAATATATTTATTTTTCTATAATCTTGACCAGCTTAAACAGATTTGCCTTGTACTTTCTCTGTACCACTTTTAACATAATATTCTTAGTCATCTGGCTTTCCATTAGTATATTAGGTCTTAATGGGTTTTAGGTTAGGAAACTTAATATAAATTTTGCTCCAATTTTTTTTTCTAGGTTTTTAACAGCCCTTCTTTTTGGAGGGAAGCTGAGTATAAAAGCCTTTTGTTTTAATTTCTAAATTGATTGTTTTGTATTTTCAAGATTGTTATATTTGCATTTTGAAACAATAAAATGATGTATTATTATTATTATTATAATTATTATAAATGTCATTCTGGTCCAGTTGACAGCAACAGGAAACCTTGATTAGTAGTAATTCACACATCTAACTATAAATTTAAGATTCTCTACGCACATGCACAAACATATTAAAATAGGAAATAAAAATAATAAAATACAGTCACAAGTCATATCACATAAGACATAAAAACAAAGAGGTAATTTTTTAGATGACGTGTCAGATTAGTTTTTAAATTTTGATGCTACCTAAGCCTGCAACTGATCTATAAGAGTGTAGTATAGTACATTTTGCTTTGGGGAAACTCATACTTTCCTGTGAAAAAAATAAAATAGAATTTCACAGGTGCAAACGGCTAAAATTTAGGACAGTATGAATTCATTGTATTTTTTCATTTTGTGTTAGTTCTGCACCCCCGGAGCGAGCGGAGGACCATGCGTAAAGTGAAATATTAGTAGAATGATAAAAAAAACTTATCAACTGCAATGGGGCAGTGGAGCTCTTTTCGTTAACCTTATTAGGTCACTGAAATATTTATAAAAGTTACATATTTTTAACAAAATTCGTCATTGCAAATTGAATATTTTCTATTTTTATATATTTTTTACCGTACCCCGCACTGCTATTCACTTCATAGTCCCGCAAGACAGTTGGTTACTGTTAGGTTTCCGCAAATAAAAAACGTCTAAAAATTACGTAAAAATACTCAATTTATGTGTTTCTGAGGAAAAAACGGCAAAATCGGTCTGACACGTCCAACAACAAAAATATGAAAAAACAACCATCAAAGAGCAAAACAGATAAACAAGTGAACTATGCCAAATCGTTCGAAAAATATTCTTCTATTGTATAGTAAGCTTTTGATATCAGTAAAATCTTCACCTTAGTCCTAAAAAATCTGCCTTCCTTTATTTGCTTTAATTGAATAGGCAGAGATTAAATAGTTTCTTGTTATTATAAAAAGTGTGTTTTGTTAGGATAGATGTAAAAATTGGTAAATTAATGTTGAATTAATTCTGTGTAATCACTAAAGGTAAGGAATGAATGTTGGAAGAATATTTCTTGTTCATAAAACAGGCTGACTCCTATATAAAAATATTTGTTACAGTCGGAATTTGTTTAGTCAGAAGGGAGAGCCTGCGTAAATGTCGAAGTTTGAGACCACAAAGATATCTGATTGCATACTTCTTCAGTATAAAAACGGAGTTAAATAAATTATTTGAGCAACCACCCCAGAATGAGATACTATATCGCAGGTGCGATTCAATACGAAAGAAATAAGCAATTTCAGTCACAGATTTAGCTAACTCACTTTTTATGGTCCTTATGACATAGCGACCTGGTTAGTTTGCTAGATATATTATCAATGTGTTTATTAATCTTTAAACCTAGTTGCTTATCCTGAGACAAGCTACTGATCTCATCATCTAATAAATATCATTTATATTACATTTGAAATTCAAAATATTGGTCTTTGCAGTATTGAATAAATGGAGATTACAATCACATCATATTTTAATATCTACATCGACCCTTCTTAGCAATAGATGGCAGGTCATTCACATGCATTAGAAACAGCAGAGGTCCCAGAACAGATATCTGCAGTATCCCAACCGTAACACTCAATTCATTCAAAAGACTGCTGGATGCAGACACTCTGCCTGATCAGAAAGGTAGCACCTGAGGCAATCCAAGATAATCCTCTAAAGGCAAAAGTTTCAAGTTTCCACAACAGTACTGCATGGCAGACACATTCAAAGGGTGTGATCAAGTCCCAAAAAACTACCTCGGCCTTCCTGTCCATAATTAAGCCCTAAGATCCGAAATATCATCATTATTATTATTGGATAATTGACACCCGAACTCAGATAAGCAGAGCAATATATTGTTTTCTAGAAAGCTTACCATACTTTTTTTAAGTAGATTTTCAACAATTTTAGACAGGTTAGGCAATAAAAAAATTGGTATAAAATTCGGTGGTAGTTCTTTTCCCCTGCCTTGAAAAGAAGTATCACTATGGCCTGTTTGAAGAAAGAAGGGAAAAAGTTCCACGTTCAAACAAAAGCTTTCTCCAAAGAACAACGGCAGAGTTAGGAAGATTTAGCAAAATCTTAACAGAAATATCATCCAAATCTGTTACATTTTTTTTAATAACCACAAATGTTCTTCAGAATCTACAAACACAAAATAAAAAGTATCGAGCATTGAAATATGGTTTAGGAAAGGCAAGTGATCAAAAGATCGATGAGTAATATTCTCGGACAGGCTTCTTGGAATTCGGCAATAATAAGAGTTTGTTTTGGTTTTTTCTCATAGATCATTTACAATATTATTATTATTATTATTTCCCAATTTTACAAAGTACTTAGAAACTACAATACTAAATGAAATTTAAAACTAAGAAAATAATTACAATACATTTTACTCAAACATTACTTATATTAAATAAATTATATATTAAAATGTAATAAAATAAGTGGAGCAACTCAAATACAATTAAGCATTTATATAAAAAAAAACAACGGACGTTACAACAATCACAGTAAATCACTTGAAACTTATACAGTATTATCGCAGTGAAGACTGACCAAAAGAAGTTCCAAACACATCCACCTTGATTTCATAGGCATATGCCATAGCGCGATTGATTAAGTTAAACTGCCCATAAATGGTACGGTGTTATTCCAAGGTGAATGTGTTAACAACCCTAAGGTCTCTAGCAGGAACATTTATATTTAATGATGCCAACAGTTCATCACAATCCACATAATTATTGAGTAACTTTCACACAAAAACCTGATTACTAATCTTGCGCCTATCACATAGTGATTGAAGGCTTAACATGTTTCTCATAGTAGATGTTTTGTCATGGCTGAGAATTTAATAATAATATGAAACCTCTGAAATAGCGGACTGTTCATCAAAGACGTAATCAATGAATTCCGAAGGTACGTGCAGATTGAAGTCAACATAACAAGGGATTTGCGCGCGCTCTAATGCATTTATATACACCGAAAATTATGGAGACCATACGCAAGTTCTATTCTCCAAGTGATACCTCATCAAGGCAATGTATAGAATCCTCAGAAACCATAAATTATCGAAATCCCTCATATTTCACTTGGCAAAACCCATGACATATGCAAATGACAGCAGCACTGTAGCAAATTGCACACATTAATACTAGGTGACATCCCTCTCGAAAACTGAATACATTTACACTTTTAAGATTTAATGTATTTCTGTTTTTATAACACCTCAAATCTCACAAGGTGATTCTGCTCTGATTGATTCAAGAGGCCTAAATACTTTAAGATCATCTGCATAAAACAGAAACTTACAATGGTGGAAGCAGTAAATTATATCATCAGTAAACAGATTGAACAAGAGAGGTGCATATTTTCTAGTCCACTTCATACTATTTTCAATATATCCCTAAAAACAGCAATTTTTCCAACTTACTAAAAATCAAGCTTCATTTCCCCCATACTAAAATTAAGTGATAATTCTCAGGTCAAGGCCTATCAGTATCTTGGGTGATATTCCCAAGGTTTTTAAAACTTTAGTGTGTGCCTTTGTTTGCTGCTTTAAGGGTGTTTCATCGCCCAACAATTTGGATTTGTCCCTCACTGCTCCACTGAGTTAAACCTGGTTACATTTATAGATCTTCTAGAATCTTTGGAAGAAAGGTCCCACTAGTATGCTATATAGACAGATTTCACGAAAGGTTTCGATAGAGGAAACCATTTAATCCTAATAAAAAATTGAAGAGAATTTGAAAGAGAGCTTTTGGAATGGTGAATATCATACCTAACAAATAGAACACAAATTGTGCGCATTTATAACTTTCAGTCCACAGAAATTAAAGTACCATCAGAGGGTTCCGCAAGGTTCACGTCTAGGACCACTACTCTACAATATTTATATAGAGTTTTCTATTCGGATTTCTTTGCTATTTCTGATGATCTAAAATTCTGCATGACAGTCAAAAATCGAAGGGACTGCTACAATGCCATTCATTCATAATCTTATAATATAAAAGGCGCACCTTTATTGCTGATTTCTCGAATAAAATATGGGACTGTTACTTGACTGCCACTTGTCTTATGCAGATCACTTTTCATCGGTTTTGTCTAAATCACTACAAATATTGGGATTTATCAAACGTTGCACTAAGGACTTTCTGAGTATTCCGTCCCTCAAATTATTCTCTTCTTTAAGGTGACCACATTTGGATTATTGTTCTTGTGTGTAATCTGCTTCTTATGATGTTCATATGCTGGCCATTGAAAGAGTACAATACAAATTCCATAGAGTTGAAAACGTGAATTGCTCAGGATTGGAAAACCCTTTAAATTACATCCCTCTAGATTCGACGCATGCACAGGAATCTCAGTGTGTTTTTTAGTAGTGCACTCATATTCTCGTGGCCCCGAGCTCACATGTAAGATCGGCCTCAATGCTTTTCGCCAAACCAGACTAAACTATTCCTATCAAATTAATTCCCATTGCATGGACATAACTAATTTTTGATTAGAACACCTAGACTAGCGAATGGTTTTCCAGCCCAATTGGACTTCAATCAAAATAAAAAATTGTTTAAGAAAAACTAAAGGACTGTGAGGGTTTGATGTCTTCTGGGATATTATCCATAACATCTAAGAGTCGGTATTGGATATTATCAATAACACGAGTAGGTATTGATATTGTGCATCTTTATTCACTCCTATATGCAGCACATATTGTAGGATCGAGTTAACTTAGCTTTTTGCTACTATTGCTTCTCGAGTCAGTGTATATTTTGTTGCTGTTATATAAGTATTTTGTTGTTTGAAAAAAAAAACAGAAAATGTATGTTTTTGATATTTGGGTTTAAATTTAAGATTAACTTTAATTATTTTGTAAACTAAAATAAATAAGTATGAAGTATTGTAACCTGACCAAGATAACGTTTTTGAGGCAAAATAATGACAAAAACCCAATATTAGGTAAATTTTGTTATTTATATAACTTTCCAAAAATCAGAATTGCACATTTTAAAAGGTGTAAAATGCTTGGTGCAAATTACTGCAAATTCGTTTAATTTCTACATTTAAATAAAAAAAAAACTTACGTTTACTAGCAAAATACAAACTTTAAAAATATGTATAAACACGCAGTTAAAAATCACGAAAGTGTTGCTTATGACAATATGATTAATAATGCTAGAAATCCCTAGCAAATGCATCTATAGTAATAGAGGTGAAAATAAAGAAAGATCAATTCCATTCATTGACTAATTATTTTAACAACTGTTTTGTCAATATAGCACAACACTTAAAAAAGGGCATATCAGCAACATTCCCTCTTAGTTACTGGGATTTTTTGATTTTTTAAATTTAATTATTCCAGATTATCAATTTTCTTTTGCTCAAACCACATACAATAAGGTGAGAGACATACCAACTCTTTAAAATAAATAAGAATAGTACTGATGTCAATGTACTCTTAGTGAATTCAGTCAAAACAATTAAAAATATGATTATCATCCCTCTAACCAAGGTGATCAGTGAATGCTTTATGGGTGCTGCTGCCATAGAAATTATAGAACCCAAGCTTCTAGGCAGAATATTGTGAGAAACAATTCAAATGCCTTACTCACATCGTAAAATTGGACAAGATGATAGTGGCGTCTCTCAAAAAAGTCCGCGATGCCAGAAAGCAGGTCCAATATACCCAGGGTGGTATTTTTGCTCCCGAAAAAAAAACTGGCCGGTGGAAAAAAGATTATTATTTTCAAAATATGTAGCTGGTGATTCTTTTTGATATATATTTTTCACCTACTTTAGATAATATTGGCAACAATGATTTAGGATGGTAGCTTCAGGATGACAGTAAATGTCTTTTCTATAAACTAAAATCGTAGTAGATTGGTTAAATGTTGTATACCAAACTAGAACAGCAAAAGAAAGAACTTTTCTGTAACATATTTTGAAATTCCGACAGATCATGTGACAGCAGCAATTATTGATATATCATCTTCGAAAAGCTTTTTTGAGACTGTATTCAATTTCAAATGATTTTTTTTTGTGTCTTATAATTTGCTTCACAAAAGTATTTTTCGCATAAATATTTCGATTATAATATGTTGTGGTTTCGTAAGTGTAACATTACCTAGGAAGGGAAATAATAATAATAATTAGACACATTGTTGGTAAAAAAGGTATCCTTTATACATTTTTAGTTTTATCAATTAGGTATTACAAAATTATTATTCAGTTGAATTCTGCAGTTTTTAAGGAAAATCACCTATTTTTGGTGATTTATATTTAATTATTTACCTATAATATTCCAGAAAAATATGGAATATTATGCTAAGCACATTAAAAATAATTTATGCTATGTAGACCCCTATGTATACTGTGCCCTTATCTTATCCAGCATTGGGAAATTATCACAATTCTCGTGTATTTTGACCTATGCATTGTTTATAGGTAAGTGGATGTTTCTGCAACCAAAATTACAAATGTAGCAGTTAACATGCCTGTGAAAAGTGCTCCCGACGGCGACGCTGGCGGTTCAACAATTATTTGTGTTATCTTGTAGAATATCTGCTCAATTTTCTAGAACTGATATTAAGAGTGGAATAGTTTTTCACATTATTTAGACGCCTTTCCCCTAATCCAATCATGATGATTTAATTCAACTCATCTTAATGTTAGTCATTCTGTTATCAGTTTTAACTACCGTCATCCTGTATATGACATCGCAGTAGTACAGAACTATAAAAAAGTCGACCACGCGCCAGAATTTGTTAATTCTTGTCGCCTGAGTACAATTTTCTTTGGTCGAGGGCATGCAAAATGAAAGGAGAATGTTTATTATAATTATTTCAAAAAATTATCCAATTTATTTCTAAAGAGCCTGAAGTCGCTTTTGTTAGTTGTCAATTTCAAAAATTTGGCCTTGTGGTCATGAAGTTCTAAAAAATCATTATTCCGACATGGATAAGAGGTTTGAGTGGTGGGAGCTTTTAATTCAACAATTCGTGACTACACGGTATATAGTAGTGGAGAACTTTGGAGCTTGAGCAATGAGATGCATTTTTACTAGTAATTTGTCCGAACTTACTTCAAACAATTTAGTAGAGTGTGGTGTTCCTAAGGGTCTTCAATTTTAGCAATTTAATTTTACTGCTAATTAACGGCAGCTTAGAATTAGAACTTAATTATATTAACATTTTAGATCCAAATTTGAAAGTCTGGTTGGAGAACTTATCAAGAGAACAATTGCTCCTTGCCAGAAAGCTCTAAAGGATGCTGAAATATCAAAGGCTGAAGTTGGTGAAGTATTATTAGTAGGAGGTAATTAAATATTTTAAAAGGGTATCATAATATATGTACCGAGTCTATCTAGATAAATGAAGATAGATTTATGTGCCTATAAGTCATTGAATCGTATCATACATTTATTAATTCGAAATTTTGATATACTATAATTATGAACTAATATAGATGCATAGGTAAAAAATGAGGTCTAGAGATATGATTTTGTAGTGTTGAATACGGTTATTATACACGCTGTTTAACATTTTGCAACTTAATTTACAACAATAAATCTAGAAAATTTTAGCTGCTTCTGACGATATCCGGAGAAAAAAACGTGAATCGACTATTTAGTTCTAATTTTTGTGACCTTATTGAATGAGATTGACCAAAATAGATATCACTTTCTCATCGCAACTTACAATTTCAGCATGACCTCAGACTTTTTAACTTTGAGCATTTTTAAAATATGAACCTGGATTTTTTATTTACTCTTTTTAAGACTATTAAAACTATTGGTCAAAATGAGCAGAAATTTAAATTAGCGCCACTGACGTGTAACGATAGTCATGGATAATTTTTGGCCACTTATTTTCTGTTTATTTATTCCCTGTTATATTTATAATCACAATACCTTGTTAATGATCTTTATTTTTGATACCAATATGACGATCTTCGAAAGCCCTCATTTATTTTTTATCACAACTTTCAGGTATGACTAGAATGCCCAAAGTACAAGCAACAGTACAGGAAATTTTCGGCAAGCAGCCAAGCAGAGCTGTCAACCCAGACGAAGCTGTAGCAGTAGGTGCGGCTGTACAGGGTGGTGTCTTGGCTGGTGATGTTACAGATGTTCTCTTGCTTGACGTGACTCCACTGTCATTGGGTATTGAAACTCTTGGAGGAGTCTTTACTAGGTACGTAAAAGCATAGATAAATTCAACAAAAATATTCATAAAATTTGGTAACTATTATCAAATATTAGTCAGCCAGCGGCGTTAGTAAGTGATAATGCTGCATACCATTCATTCCACAGCATTGAACAAGTTGGCATGAGTAATTTCTTAAGTTTAGAGAAAAAAGTTGATTTAAAATATAGTGCACCAGTGTTAAATATAGTCCAAGATTAAATATAATTAAAATTATTACAGTGCTCTCAAAGAAATATGACCGAAGCCCTCGCTTAGCCACGAAATTGTATAAGGAAAGTAAAAAAAAGAATAGTTCAGGGAATTGAGAAAGTAAACAATGTGTAAACTAAATTAATCCTATTATAGTTTACCTGATAATGAAACGATCTGTGGAACCAGACGTGACGAACGAACAACGAGCACAAACGATCATGAACAAATGTTTTTAAAGATTTTGAAGAACAAAATTTTAGATGTCAAGATATCAGTCAATGTTCAGCGGGCTTTACTGTAATGTAATTAGGAAAAAGACACTTTTTAGGAGATTGTCACTGCATGGTCCTTTAAAATTCCTTCCTGATCTAAAATACATTGAAGCATCTGGCCATTATGAGGATGTCAAAGTAGGCGATTTCTAAAAATTGGTTCATTTTTTAGATCTTTTTATAAGGAAAAAGGATACGTGGCATTTTGCATAACTTTAAGATTTTTTTCAATTGGGGATCACTATAGAAACCTCTGCTATCTCTAAAATTTTTAAGCGAAACATTTCTATGCTAGGTCCTGAGGTATGTAAGATTCTTATTAAAATCCTCCATAATGCAACATCGTCGGGCCACTATTTTAAAACAATCAAAATATTTAATTTTTTTTCCAAATAAGTTTTCAGTTTAATATAATTGTCTCCCGTCCAAATATAACAAACATAAACGAACCGTAAGCGGTAGAAATTTGCTCGTCTTGAATTTCGGTGCTCGTCAGTACCTCGTGAACCGCTCGGCATGCAGTCGTCTTGTTTTTCTGTCCTCGTTCATTATGTTTGGACCCACCTTTACGCACACGATCTATTCAATATTGCCAGTTTGAAAACTTACAAGCTATATTTTCTATACTAAAGAATATCTCAAGATTGTTACTGTGTTTTTTGTAGAATTTATTTTATTACGGAACTAGCATATTCTATGGAAGAACAAGTAGAAGTGATTTTTCTTTATGGTGCTCAGTGTATGTGCTATTTGAAAATTGCTATTGCTTTTAATGAGAGACATCCTGACAAAAACGTCAGCCACGTCTACATAAGAGATTTGGTTTCAAAATTTCAAGAAATTGTATCCATTGGTAATAAAAAAAAGGACAGCAACCTAGAGTTTTGTATCAAGATATGCAGATTGAGCATTTGCGTTCAATCTCTATTTTGCCTGTCCTATCAAAAATTTTCGAAAAATGTATGAAAAAACATATACTGGCTATAGTCACGGCATAATAAACAATCGGCAGGCTCACTCGCCGTTGATCTCATTGCAATATTAGAGTACGAAAATTTGGCCTTGGCGGCGCCATTCGGGGGTCTTAGTCAGGGCCGGATTAAGCCGTATCGACATTTTCCGATAAAATAAACTATTAATAGACGGGGTCGTATTAACACAACAAAGTGATAATTTACACAAAGCATATTTAAATTAACTTATAAGAACAGCATTAGGAAAATAAATTTTACTGATTTCGCCAAATAATTAGCTTATTTTTATTGATGGTCAAAGTTTCCATTAATATTTTTCAATGTCTAATTAAAAAGTAGCCTCAAATATAACTTAATAACATATAATGTTGGGAATTTGTATTACTAAATATACATAGCTGTTATTTGGCATTTTTAAATTGCCAAAAATGTCTTTATTTGCGTTTTTGTATGCCTTTTAGTTTTAATATTTTTAGTAATAAACTGTCACAGTAATGATATCTAATGTCATATCACCTATTTTGATCGTTTCAATAAAAATTATGTAATTAATGTTTTCCTTAAATGCTCAATTTAATTGCCTTTTTCTATAATATTTTAAATAGATACACGCCATATTTAATTTTACTAAATTGAAGGGTAGTGCATAAGCATAACCATAAAATTAAAGTTTTGTAGGTGGATGATCTTTTTCGCCTCGAATACTTTAGGAGAGAATTTTTGGGTGTGCCGATTTTTGCATCGAGAAGGTCGTATGATTTTTCTGTACCGAAATATTTGGAAAAAAAGGAGAAATATTTAAAAATATTTTTTTACCACCTCGTATACGTTTTCGAAAATTAAATTTTTATGATAATGACATGTAAATGGATCCCTTTAATTGTTTCCAAGATAAAAACGAAAAAATTTTTTTCAAGAAAAATGTTCGAAAAATTGAAATTTCGTAGGTGGATTATCTTTTTCGATTCGAATACTTTAGGAGAGGGTTTTTGGGTGTGCCAAGTTCGATTTTTTGCATCGAGAAGTTCGTACGTTTATTATTTACCTGCGTAGCAACATGCTATTTAGTTTAAATCAGGTGCATCATTTGAAACTAACTTTAATTCGTGGAATTTAATGGCAATTTCAGTGGTAATTAGTGGAAATTAGGGGAAATTAGTGGTAATTTAAGTGGTATTGAGTGGTAATAGGGGTAACAGAGGTAATAAATAGTCATTTGGAGGTTATTTTATGGTAATTTCTGTCAAAAGTGGTATTTTAGCACAGATTATTCAATAACCAGCTATTCATCTCTATCGAAATCGGAAAGTTGGAATGTCGGGCACTGCGCATCCTGACAGTGCCCTTAGCGGTTCAGTTTCACGGTCTCGTGATTTGTCAGGCCATGTAATGACACGAAACGAACTGAATTTAAAATGAATATTCCCTTCAAAATCCACGACAAATTCGCCCGAAGCTGCGGCTATTGCCCTAAAAAGACCGGAAATTTCGGTTTTTTATACAATTTTGCCATTTAAAATCGTTTTCAAACGGATTTTAGACGATAAAACATCGTATTTTAAATTAAACGAATTGTCAAAAGTATTATTCAGATGCAGAAAAATATTAACTCATGGCCCTCTTCTAAAATTTTCACTTGACTTTCCCAAATCAAAGGATGCCGCCGCAAGATGAGTAGCTGGTTATTGAATAAGCTGTGATTTTGTGTACACAAATTCACTACTGAAATCCCCCTCATATTAAAGTCTATAAATATTAAATATTGACCCTAAACTCTGTTTAAACTGACCTTCCTACATCTAAATACGTAGGTATTGACCCTTAAATAATATATGTTAAATTGTATCCCGTATACATACCTAACAGGGCCTCTGGGAAACTGAAAAAAGCTTTTATTGCAGTTTATTTGTTTGTTCCTACAGTTTTTGCTGCACAGCTTTGCCCAGGCATAGTGAAAATACGTCAAAGTTAATAAATTACACTAGAAAATAACTGCTATATCATAAAATCTAGAAAATTAATCTACAATTCTCAAGAAAACTGACAGAAACTACATAATACACATCGCCATTGAACTATAAACTCACATCACAATCAAAAAACAGAATATACATTCAAGGTACACGGTACTGATTCCTAGCTGCCGTAACTATTTCTTTTTATTGTAACAAACGACGACAATGGTTTGATTGAGAGGTTGGATCCCCAAATGGCGGCGTGCGCGAAGATATGCGCGTAGCGTTATCGAGAAGGCGAGTCAACCTGCCAATTGTTTATTATGCCGTGCTATAGTTGTTCCACAGCTCTTAGTGATGTGACGGATAACATTTTTAGAGAGCTAGATAATTGCAGAGCCACAGTTCTTATCATGTTGGATTACAGTAAGGCATTTGACATGTTAACTCATGCAACTCTTATTGCTCTATTACATTATATTGGGTTTTCAGAAAATGCTATGAAACTTGTAAATTCGTTTTTGTCTGATAGGTTTCATCGTGTTGAAATTGGTGGCGATATGTCAGATTATTTGCAAGTAAATTCCGGTGTGCCTCAGGGTAGTATCCTATGACCTCTTCTGTACTCAAATTTTAAAAAATTTCTAAAATACTGTTAAAAATCTTCTTTACGCTGATGACACCCAATTGTACTTTTCGTTTTGTCCTTCTGCGTTTCAACTTGCACATGATTGCATCAATCATGATTTAAAAGTGTTGTATGATGTCTCGACGGCGACGAGACATATAACACTCATATCACGATACACATAAACACGGTATGTCAGCCTTTCGAAAAATTGCAGCGTGGCAGATTGTCCCTGTATTTTACATATAAATTCCACATGTGACGTAGTATACGAACTGTCATTTTTCGAATAGCTGACATACCGTGTTTAGGTGTATTGTGACTCATATAACGTCATAAATGATTTTTTTTTACGTTTGCGGTATTTTTAATCAATTTTCTGACGAAATTATTTATAACACTCTAGTACTCTAGTTTGGAAAAAACAATTGATAACTTTTGAATCGTTTGCAGCGCCCTGTCAAACTTCCGTTATAGTTTTTTATTAGCGTTATTATTTTCGCCAAATAATTATGTTTATAAAGTTTGTATTCAACTGGCTGTTTCAAAAGTTTATTAACGTTTTTAGTTAGTTATTGATAACAATACTCAAGGTATGTAATAACTAATATTTAAAATATTTTGATTTTTCTGCTTATTGCATAGGGCTGGCTGGTGACTTAAAATGAAAAAGATTGATATATTTATCAAATCACAATTACAATTTCGTGATATAATAACATTTTTTTTTGTTAATGATTTCACCAGATTTCCGACTACAAATATACTGTAATATGTACATTATGATTCTGACAAAAGAGATGAAATGAAAATCTTGCTCCTGCATTTTTTATATTTAATTAAATTTTGGCATTTTGGATGATTTGAAAATTGGTTAAAGGGTTCGCACAATATTTTTACTGTATATTTATTAAAATACTTATTTTATAATTGCGCACATTCGTAAAAATTTGCGAAAAATTACCTATTATTTTTTTCTTTTTTTGACAAGATTGTCCAGGAGATTACGGTGATTTTTAATTTTAATGATTAAGGAAAAGTAAATTAATAATTTATTTTTATTTACGAAAAAAAAAACTTTTTTGTCACAGACGAATAAATCTTTCATTATTTTTTATTTCTTCGCTTCAGATCGAAGTTATTTAACTATAACTTATAAGCAATTGTAATACTTCGAAGCTTTCCCGGCCAAAGTAATAATGCAAAATTTCTTAAATTGAAATTAAAAATATCGGAATTAACAGAATATCTAGACTTTCCCAATAAATTTAGGTCGACTTGCAATACTTTTTTCTATAATATTTCCAAGTGGAATCAATCAATTAGAATCAGAGAGAGAGGTTTTGAGAAAAAAATAAAAATTGGCTTACAACAAAAATATATTGTAAGAGGACGCAAAACAGTAGCGTTCAGTGAGTGTAGTGAGCGGTCCAAAAGACGGAGAGCAAAACCACTCCGAGAAAATTAAACGCCACAAGAGTTAACTTATGCCGCTTAAATGAGCATGTGGTAACTTACCCGCATCGAAAGTTCTCAAAACTATTAGTAACGAACCCTTCAAAACAAAAACAATCAAAATAATTTACATTTAGAGTTAAATGTTGATGAAATATTAGCTCTAATAATAATTATACAGGCTAATTTGTCTAAGCATCTGTATAAAATTATCAAAACGTAAGAGGGACAAAAAAATTGCAACATATCCTTCATACAACAAAGTTTTGGAGGCCAAAAAAATGTCATCTCAATTAAGGCTGGGCGATTACCAAAAGTAATAATCAATGTTTGATTATTGGTAATAAGTAATAATCGATTATCATCGATTAATCGATTTATCAATATAATCATTTGATCGATATAATCTATTAATCGAAATAACCGATTAATGGAAGTAATCGATTAATCGATATCGTCGATTCAAAATAATCGATATAATCAATTCATCGAAATAATCGATTAATCAAAATAATCGATATATTCGATTAATCGATATTTTCTGAAATGTTATAGATTAGTCGATAATTTCTTAAAAGTGAATTGAATAATCGATTCTTTTTGCCCACCGCTAATCCCATAATAATGTAGTAAGTGAAACAGAAGCTGAAATTTCAGTAGAATCATGATGTAAGATGTTGTAACAAAAAGAGGTAAAATTTGGTTTTAATTTGTAAATATGGCTTTGATGGTACCTTGGGACAGTCAGAATATAAGCAAGTGTTTTTGAACAACAGCTGCACTGATGCTTCTTTATTTTTTACTAGTTTGATCTCTGTTAGATACATTTGTATTTTTTTAAATATCGATAACTCTGAAATACTTGTATGGCAAAATTGCAGGCCCTCTCAACGCGTTTATGTGGTCCAATTAATATTCATTTTGCTCATGAGACTCCTGAATTAACCGTTGCAAAAAAAATTGTATCATCAAATTAAAAATTTAAAACCCTTTTTTTACAAAGAAGGATCCCCTAATTTTCAAAATCATTTTTTAAAACCGTTTAAGAACATACAAATGATTTTTATCGTTAGTAATAATTGATACACCCTATTATATATAAATATAGATGATTATTGAAAATTCAACAATTCTTTGTCTAAAACACGATATTTTAAACGTGTAATACTTAATAGCATTTATGTCTTATTGCTGGTAAACCTTATTATGGCCAGCTTTCCTAGAAATTAGACCAGTGTGCGCCGGGTCAAAGGTCGCCTGCCAATATCTTGCTAGTTTTCGCGCGGGGAAGGAGGCATACCGTTGCCGTGCCGCCGCGGAGAGTGAATCTTCTTATCGTATAGTTAATGTTCGGTGCTTTCGTTTAGAAAGTTGACCCCACGGCTGTTTAATATCAAACAAATGTTATAAATTGTTGATCCAATGAATGTATCAATTTTTTTGTGGTGATATTAATAAACGTCTTATTATTATTATTATTATTATTATTATTATTATTAATATTAAGATCAAAAAATAAATATTTGTGTCATTGTAATAGCACTCTAATAATGTTTTAATTTATGCTTGGGATCCTTTTCCATCATTTAGGTTTATTTTCTGATTTTTCGTGCCAAATTTCGCTAAAGCGAGTTTTGAAACATTTTGTCAAAATTTTGCTAACTTTTCGTGCTTAACTCTGATTCATTTTGTTATCGCCCAAAAGCATTCTTGATAAGTTTTCCAGAGAGGTATCACAAGTTGGTTAGTTTGGATTAAGAGAAGGACCACCCCCCTTAACCCAAACCAACCCAACTTGTGACACCAAAATACTTCATTTTAATTCCCCCGCGTTTTTGATATCTTATTTAGAGTAGAAAATATAGCCATTGTAAGTTTTCAAATTGTCACCCTGTATATTACTCAAACTCATTTACAAAGCATATTTTTTAATCTGGGTTTTAAGTTTTGTGATATACAGGGTGTCCGGAAATAACGTCGCCAAATTACAGAGGGTGATTCTACATAAGAAAACATGAAAAATTTTTCATATGAACATAGTTCCGAAAATGCATAGTTTCCAAGATACAGGGTGTCAAACTTTTTATAAAAAATCAGTTTTTTGTTAATATCATAAATATGATTTTACTCATTTTGTTGAAATTTGGCAGGGTTATCTGTAGTAATAAGGGGCTCATTTAGACTTAATTAGATTAAAAATATAAAGTCCAGTGGCGTCCCGGAGGGCATCATACCGAATATTATTGACAAAAATAGTGTGCGCCGCTGACTTTTTCAAACACTTTATATTTTTTTCGTATTAAGCAACTAAAAATACAACATTTTTGATTCTCGAGTTGTTTTCGTATCTTTCGTCGTTTTCGATAAAAAACAGTGAAAACCGGTTTATTACATTTCCAAACTTTTTTGATAAAATCGATATTTTTATTTATATCTTGAATATGCTTTTACCGATTTTGTTGCAATTTAATAGGGCTATTTGCAGTAACAGGCGGCTCATTTAGCCTTTATTAGATTAGAAATATAATGTCCAGTGGCGTCCCTGGTGGCATCATACCGAATAATATTGACAAAGAAATGTGCGCCACTGACTCTTTTAAACATTTTATATCTTTTACGTATTAAGCAACTAAAAATACAACATTTTTGTTTCTTAAATTGTTTTCGTATCTTGTTTCGTTTTCGAGAAAAAAAATAAAACCAGTTTATTACAGCGTTTGATGTAGAATTTGGTGCCCTAAAGAAATGTAATAAACTGGTATTTATTTTTTTTCTCGAAAACGAAGCAAGATACGAAAACAATTCAAGAAATAAAATTATTGTATTTTTAGCTGCTTAATACGAAAAGAATATCAAATATTTAAAATAGTCAGTGGCGCACATTTCTTTGTCAATAATATTCCGTATGATGCCTCCGGGACGCCACTGGACATTATATTTTTAATCTAATTAAGGCTAAATGAGCCGCCTATTGCTACAGATAACTCTATTAAATTTCAACAAAATCGGTAAAAGCGTATTTAAGATATAAATAAAAATATCGATTTTATCAAAAAAGTTTGGAAATGTAATAAACCGGTTTTTATTTTTTTTATCGAAAACGAAGCAAGATACGAAAACAACTCAAGAATCAAAAATATTGTATTTTTAGTGGCTTAATACGAAAAAAATATAAAATGTTTGAAAAAGTCAGCGGCGCACACTTTTTTTGTCAATAATATTCGGTATGATGCCCTCCGGGACGCCACTGGACTTTATATTGTTAATCTAAGTAAGGCTAAATAAGCCCCTTATTACTACAGATAACCCTGCCAAATTTAAACAAAATCAGTAAAATCATATTTAAGATATTAACAAAAAACTGGTTTTTTATAAAAAGTTTGACACCTTGTATCTTGGAAACTATGCATTTTCGGACCCATGTTCATATGAAAAAATGTTCATGTTTTCTTATGTAGAATCACCCTTTGTAATTTGGCGATGCTATTTCCGGACACCCTGTATAAGTTCAAAAAAATAAATGAGGATACCCAAGTAGATAAAGAGAGTAGGTACATTATAAGAAACTAATGGTAAACGGTAAGATGTAAATATAATAAAGCATCAGCAAAATATGAGAAATTAAAAAAGTTATAAAGAACAAAACAAATTTAAAAGAGGAAATGTTAAGCATCGACGAATTGACTGCTGACCAGTGTAAACGGTTTGTAATTATGAAACACAATAAATTATCATTGAATCATTAAAACATGCTAGTGAATTTACTGGCATGATGATATTTACATACAAAAAAAAACAAATAAAAACAATAAACAGGCTGTTGTTAAACCAAATAGTCACTACAGGTATTCCATTATAATATAATTAGTCTTCGGAATAAGCCTTTACCTCCTCTGGAAACTTTCTTTCACACTTTTGCTTTAAAAAACTATCGATTTTTTACTAAGACAGTGCCTGATCTTGAGAGATAAGTAACATGAAAAGTTCTAGTTGAAGAGTCTGACATAGAATCGACCTCTTTTCATGTTTTTGTCACTAAAACTACTCTACTCTTATCTAATAAAAGTAATTGTATTGAGCAAGTAACCAGAGCATGGTCCAAAAAATATATCCCATATTACATAAACCAAAAGAAAGATGTAAGAAGTCCCTGGTGAATTGACTATATCATTAGACTTTTGCAATAATGACGCATTCTTTTGCCAATTGTTTTATTTTTTTTTTGTTTTAGACTCATAAACAGAAATACCACTATCCCAACCAAAAAATCTCAAGTATTTTCTACCGCTGCTGATGGTCAGACCCAAGTTGAAATCAAAGTATTCCAAGGAGAACGTGAAATGGCTGCAAACAACAAAATATTAGGTAGGTAGAGATGTCAAACTAGGTAGTTGATGATATCAGATTTGGTATTTCTACAACAATGTATGTTCAAATTGTATTAGCATTTATGCTATTACAATTTATTTCTATCAAACGCTGTCAGTAGTTCAGTAATCACAATCCTGTACAAATTGCTTTTATTTAGTAAACCACAAAATGTCTGAAGTAAGTCTTCTCTCAGAACCCTAAAACAAAAATACAGTTTTTGTGAAATTGATCTTAGTCTACTTATTCTTACTCGCATGTTAGCCCTACTATAAACATATGGTTTTCTTTTTGTACGTCATTATTTGTTAATATTTATTAGTACTTCATACCATTACTTACCTGTTCCCAATTTGTTGACAAATAAATAAATTATCAACAAAATGTTGCATTAATTTGCTTAACAGTAAAATGATTGGATGATTTAAAGTTAAATTTGTTGTTTTTTTAGGACAATTTTCGTTAATTGGAATTCCACCAGCGCCAAGGGGTGTTCCTCAGGTTGAAGTAACCTTTGATATCGACGCTAATGGTATTGTACATGTATCAGCCAGGGATAAGGGTACTGGAAAGGAACAACAGAGTAAGTACTATGTAATCATAAATAATATAGTAAACAAATCGTAATGTAGGTCGGTATCAGTAACATTCAGATATTACTTTGTCTATAGGTCAATACAATGATATATATCTCGAAATGAATGATCTTGAGGCCTGCAAAGTCAAGAGAAATTTAAAAATTGTTTTCTGCAATGAAATACTCATTACTTTTTACTACGAAACCCAGGAAAATTACAGACAAGCCATCGTCTGGCACTGAATTCTACCATTTAAGTGCCGGATGCAGTTCAGGATATTTAATTTGAGCATGTATGACGACACGGTTAGCGCTAGAACAGTCCACAAAACATTTAAAAAAATACATTTATCCTATTTCATGTTCTCCAAGTTCGATACCTAACAGCTGAACAGTCTTGTGAAGTTTGGGTGCCCTCGATTTTGTATTTTTTCTCTTTCATCAAAAAGGGGATGTTTTATAGAATACTTAAAACCAAAAAACCTTTTTAGAAGAATCATAATTGGATCGAAAAAATGCTCTCAAAGTTTGAAAAAGCAGGTCAAATTTCAGTAGAACTACCTGACCAGGGAGGACATCTAAATCATGACATTTAGCTCTGCTTACAACGCCAAATGTTGCGCATTTTTTTTTTTGTGATTGGGAGTAAAACAAACTTAGGGGTCTTGTACGTTTTTGAAGAGAAGGAATATAGTACCCTTACAAAGCAAAACATGCAAGTATGAAGCACTTTTAATAGAAATATATAACCGCTTCTGGCTTTGTCCGCGGTTCGAAACCCTTCCCGCTAACTCGTACTGCCTTAAACGAACCGAAGCTAATTCAAACTAACCGAATTGATTTTACCGTAAGCCTTGCTTCGTGTATGTTTACCACACTAATTATGTTTAAAATTGTTCTCAACAAAAATCTTTTTCCTCTCATCCTCACTTTTTTTTACAACGAAATTGCTAATATGATAAACTATCTAAATTTTAAAATGTGGTATGTGCTCGAAGTAAGTGCACTAGAGCCCAAACTGAATTTGATAATCAATTATCAACTTTAGAGATCTTCCCTATTAAACTATGGCAACCGTCTAAATAATAAATCTGACAACATTGAATCTCCTCGAAAATTGACGTTTGGTTTATTGTCACAAATGACAGTGAAAAGAATGTGTTTTGAATCAGAAAATTATATGTTATTTAATGAGGCTATCAGTCGCATTGGGTATTGGGTTAGTCGCATTGGGTATTACGCTCTTTCTGTCCTTCTAATGGGCACAAAACCTTCACTCCAGCTTAGAAGGAACTGGGAGTGAATAATCTCGAATCGAAAGAAAAATTTTAACTTTGAGAATTTAAAATTAGAAATTAAATGAGTTTACGTATGTCGATGCATAGGCTAAAACGAGTTGTCGCCGAGCGTATAAATTTGGCCCTAGCTCAAATGTCAGGGTTGATTTATTTAAGGTGCCACGGGCTTGTAGACAGCACAAGCGAGAAATACCCTAAAACTCGTTTTAGCTTAAGCTTTGCGACAAAATAAAAGAATACCGTTATTTTTTTCTATCAAGAAAACCGATCAATAAAACAACCAAAAATAAGTTCGAAAATTAGATCAGCTGGCAATTTATCAGTATTAAGAATGGAAAAATAATTACTCAAAAATTATTAAAAACAAAGTCGGTAATAAGCAAGTACCCAAATATTAACCAAAACAAAACTAAAGTCGGTGAGAAACAAATACTTAAATATTAATCAAAAGTAAATCAAGAACATTTCAATTATTGAGCGCAAGTAATAAACAATCAGATACTTTCTTCAGCGGGCCTCTCCTTTGGAATATTAATTAAGAGTTAAAACGGGTAAATAGACAAACGAAGGATCGGTATATTACTGTTAAATGAATATCACTGCTGATCATAAAAATAAAGAACAAGGATGAGAAAATTACCAGTAATTCTAGCAGATAAATTTTATGATAACATTGTATTTCAACGAGAAATTGTAGGCTTTACTTGGTGAAATAAATCACATGCTTAATCTAAACAAACTCCGAAATATTCAATTGTAATTAATGATAATCGCTTTAAGCCTCAATAGAAAAAACAACGTCAGTAAAATATGATAAAGGCCAGCGATGCTGCAAATCTCTACTCGTTATAGGTAGATTCAAATAACTCGAGTAATCACTTAATCTATGGCTAACATGGCTAATTAGCGGGCGTCAAATCATGATTCGTTACAGGGCCGTATTACTAACTAACTATGTCTATCTGGGTATCAGTTAAGATACGTTGGTAACCGCCGCAAAAACAATATGCAAAAAAAACTGCTTAGACCTGGCGTTATTGTAGCAACCAATCAATTACAGACCGTAACGTATGTCAACTTAAGCACAAGTAATTCCCGGTCAAGTTACCGGTAGGACAAGGATCATGAACCGTTTGTTTGAATATAAAAATATATATCAAAGGCCACAATAAAAATTAAGAAAAGTCTACTAGGCCGTATCAACAATAGTAGTTATCTGATCTACGGGTATTCAACGTAAGCCAGAAATAGTGAAAAATTGAGAATAATAATAAAACTAATTCGACCTACAACGTTATTGCGTCAGTCAATTAAAAGTTCAAAATTTAATCCAAAATCTGATTTGTTCTAGATCAAACGGATTTAACTGAATTTTAGAATTTGATTAAATTTAATCAGACGTCTTCGGCTAGACAAAATTGACCCAATATTCAAAGTTCATTTAAAAGAAAATAAGAATAGAATAAATGTTGCCTTAATTAAGGAGAACAAGTTAAAAAAAAGTTCATCTTTGTTCGAAAACAAAGCCAAGAAAAATAATAATTAGAGGTTGTAAGTTAATTACGCAATTGTCACAATATATATTTAGAAAAAAAAAATAGAAATTGCTCACTTGTCCGATGAGTAGCTCCTCTGGCAGCTTCCAGAAAAGAACTGTTCACGGTAGAAGGACTGCAAGACTCGATATAGGTAGTAACGTTAGACAGGCGTAGCCTGTCGCTAACGATGCTCGTCGATAGCAATGGACCCAGCGGTACGAATAGACCCAACGGGGGAGGAATAGCCCCAACGGTAGGACCCTGTGAAACAACTCATATTCAAGGTTCCACACGTAACTCTTAATTGACGAGCATTATAACTCGGTAAACAAAATCAACCATCAAGGAAAAAGAGAAATCAGAATTAAAAAAAAAAACAATAATTTACCTGTGTAGGGGTAGCCAGTTGCTTATCGCTAGATAGCTTTTCAGTTGGGCAAGAGGGCCTCTCGCTAAAGCAGCATTCAAATCCCACAAAGGGCAGTTTCAGACACCAACACTTAAGAAAAGATAAGGCACAAATATAGACTGAAACTGTTAAAAATGGCCCGGTTGGAAAATCCCATCAAAGGTAAAATCAAAAATAAATTCCAACCGGTGTCCAAAATAACTGCTGACTCACAAAGGTCGACGTAGAGAGTGGCGCCAGGAGAGCGAAAACTCGAAAAACAGAAAATCCCCACTTCGACAATCTCGCTCCACCAATGAATGCATGACACGACAAGTGACATGTTCCTCTTAATAATTCATCCAAGGGAATTAGACGATGAAAACCTGGGATTTCGATGTATAGGCATCTACCAAAAAAACTACTCAGAGTAGCCAAAAGGGCATTGTCATTATTAAGCCAGATCAACTAATAGAATTTCTTAATTATTCCGAGGCAATTAAGTAACTGCGCACTACGAAAACCGGAAACACTAAAAAGCCACCGACTTTACTTTCCGGGGTCCTCACGTGCCAAATTCAATTTATTCGAAATCAAACTTGTTTAGCAACGCAAATTTTATTTTAATTGTTTCGATCAAGATATCGTCGAAGCGAGGTCGGCCAGAATCTACGAAGGTTTTCTCTAGTAAATACAAATGCGCTCGAAGCCATATGAATGGTGACGAATTCTAAGATTATTTACGCTTCGATACACGATAGCCAAAACGGCCCGTGACAGGCTTTCTCGTTCTAGGCAGATACGTCCCAATTAATATTTTCATCTGATAACATTGATTTTCAGATTTGTAGTGCCTTATTAGTTGTGCCCTTGATAAAGTAGTGGTGTTGTAAGTGGTATCAAATCGAAACATAGTGGAAAAGAAATTGCAAAATCAAATAGACTCAGTGGCTCAGGCCGTGTTACCACTAGGCTATAGCCTAGGGGCGCCCAGGTAGTGGGGGCGCTGCGGACCCAGCGGGAGCCCGATACCCTAAAATATCCCAATGTCCAAATTTCTCGCCTTGTTAAGGTGATAATATTTTGATTTTACTATATAACTTTTGTTATGTCGATGTGGTAGGCAATTGATGCAAAAAATAACGCAAAGCCGACAGTGACACCGAGGGCGGCCGCTTACGTTCATAAAAAAAAAACATTATTTTCTAACAAAAACCGCCGCACGCCGGCGCTAGTCCCCACCCAACCCTCGCAAAGAAGAGCTAGGCAGTCGGGGCTTGAGGAATAATTTAGGCTGTTGTCAAATTTATAGAGATAGAATATTTATATTTATAAATTTTATTAGATGTAGTATCCAGTCATGAGAACGATATCACAAAACAAATTTTTCATAAATCTTTGAAAAAAATTAAAGGAAGCAGCAGCGACAACGGCGTAAAAATACTAAATAGAGTGAAAACCCATATGAGAAGCACTTTAAGTCAACAAAAGGTGACAGACCTATCCATTTTAGCCATTGAATCGGAAACTGGTCTAAACATTAGACTTTTATCACTTAATTAATAAGTTAATGTCGAAAAGTAAAACAGTAATTTTTTTTTTTTCAATAAATTTGTTTTCATTTTTATTAAGAGACAATTTTTATTAGTGCAGTAAACGTAAACTGCCAAAAACATAAACCTGAGGGGGAGGGAGGCGCCGAGGACCGACTAGCCTAGGGCGCCTTGGAGCCTTAATCCGGCTCTGCCAGAAGATCCTTTACAACTTATTTGCCACATTGTTATTTAAACGTTTCGAGTATCGTCATTGCATTGGGCCACCCTCTAATTCAGATCTCTCTATTAGATTTATTTCTTTAGGGTAATATTTTCAACTCTATGAAACCAAAATGTTTATGAAATGATGAAAAAGTTGCTAAAGAAAAATCGTTTGAACAGGCGCAACCACATTATTACAGCAAATTTAAAAAGTCAGTATGTTTCCAGGATACCTTTTATTTGTCATTACTCTCAGCTGTATTCGACGATCGCCGGAAGGCCTGGAATTTACCCATGTCTTTACGGTCCAATGAATTGCTTTCAACGGGTCTTTTAGTGGTCAGATCCTGTGCTTGTGATACGACGGCCTGGGTTCGATTCCCGTCAGTGGCAAGACGTATTTTATTATTTTTTTTAAGGTTATGTTTATAAAAAGTTTTTTTTTCATTTTGTGTATTCCTTGGATTAGTTTTGGTTAGTTTTTATTGGTTGCGCCTCCGTAGCGAATGAAGCCAGCGGAGGGCCATGCGTGAAGTGAGATATTAGACATTCTAAAATACTAAAGAAACGCTTAAGCTCTGGAGATCGTCGAGTACAGCCGAGAATAATGAGAAATATACGGTATCCTATGTCTCGAGAACGGAGTCGAATAGAGCATTTTAGTTACTAGTCGTTTCGTAAGCATTATTATTAGTAGCAATTATTTATTCTTTGGAAACTGGCAATATATCTTCTTGCATTTTCTTAGCTTGTATAATAAAAATGTGTAACCTGTCTCCTGTCTTCTAATGGGGATATAATTGCGACAAAATTATATTTCTCTTGACTTTGACGGAAATTACTTATAAACTACCTTTATCACCTGTGATTTTATTAAATTAAACAAACATCGTAATATTAAAATTTTTCGGAATAATTGCACAAGTGCATCAAAATTACGGATAATATTGCATGACAGGTGTTGTCTAAAAACTGCACCAGTTCATTTTCATATTTTTCCAAAATATGAAAATTACCGAAAGCAGTCTAAGACAACACGCTCGAATGTAAAATTTGCTGGTTATTTTGATGCACTAGTGTAATTCGGGGAATATTTCCCGAATAAGGACATAGTTTTAAAAAATACATTTTTATTATTATTTTTTTAATACAAAACGTACATGTAACTGTAAACAAAATAAATAGACACAAAAATAGGATTTTTTTTTTTAATACTAAACGAGATATTTAATAATATATTTTGACTTTCTTTTGACGTTATTTATAAATTGTGGCTGTCATTGTAAATTTAGACGGGAATTACCATAGATACGTACGATGCAATTATCGCAGTGCTTTCGGTTTCTACAGTGCAATTATCGCTGTTTCATTTAAGAAACGTTACGTTTTTTACGTTTTACGTTTTTTATTGATCCAAATATTTTTTGGGTTTAATTTTTTGTTTACTAAAAAAAATACATAGATTACCTATATTAGTTTTTCATGCAAACAAAATTTAAATTTAATATGTATTTATTTTGGCAACCAAATAACAAATATCTAGAAGATTAATTATTATTTAGAAACTAATATGTACCACGATACACATATAACGGTATGATATCGCGCAGACAGAACCTCCCACCGAGAAACGCATGACGTCAGGGTGCTACGGTTTCGATTCTGCTATGTAAGCGTGTATAGAACGTATGTTTTGAAATACAATATTCACAGTTAATTATACGTGTGATAATTGAAGAATAAAATCACTTTAATTACATAGTTATATTACCCTGGAATTGATTGCCTTTGGCTCCACAAATGATTGAATTTTGTTTGGATTGTTATAGAGCCACTTCGGCCCCGGCTCAAGGATGTAAACTGCACAAGTGCAAGTTTAGTGACCCTAATGAAATGTGTACCTAGTTTCGTCGATTCGGTATCTATTCGGATACCGTTTTCAAGAAAAGCAAAAAACTAAAAATGAAAATGGTTAGCAAATACAATAAAACAGTAAAAAGCTCTTGCAGATTGTCAGGCTGACAATTATTATGAAAATTATTTGAAAAAATATTTTAAAACAAATAACACTGTCATTTTTACTTTTTCCCCTCTACAAGAGGGCATTGTTAAATTTAAAATCCGACTTTTCGCCTTCTAGCAACTTAATTTTTTTGAATACGGTCCTGATTTTTTTTTTGTTTTTCGTTGCCTTTTAGCCTCTCTAAGGCAATGACGTGTCGCAAACATAAGAAAAATTCGCCCAAAAATGTATGAATCGTCCATCTCTGTCTAACATATAATTTTATTTATAAATCCGTCCTTATTCAACGCATTGAAAAACGATTAAGTTGGAAACATTTACACTTTTATGTTGAAATGAAAGTATGGGTAAATTTCTGCTAGATAAGCAATAATATCAACTTTTTGAATTTAGTTTTTCACGGTATGGGTCCAGAAAGAAAAACAAATTAGGTTTTCTTTGGCCAACGTTTTGAAAAATGTATCCCCAAAGCCCTAGATTTTCCGAAATGTTGGCCAAGGGAATCCTAGTTTTTCTTCTTTCTTAACCCGCACCCATAAAAAGCCAATTTAAAAATTATTAGAGAGTTGCAAGGAATACCTAAGATTAGGAAAAAGGTAGGAAATTAGGTTTTATTTAAAATCTAAAATCTCACAAATGTTAAAGAACTAGGTAAATAAAACTTTAATAACAAACATAAATTTAACTCATAAACAAAACGCTAAAGTATAACTTCAGTGTTTTGGCGAAATGGAAATTCAACATTAACATAAAAACAGTAAAAACATACAACAAATAAATACATAATTAGGTTATTTATTTATGTATTTATTTGCTGTATGTTTTTGCTATTTTTATGTTAATGTTGAATTTCCATTTCGCAAAAACACTGAAGTTATTCTTTAGCGTTTTGCTTAAGAGTTGTTATACTTTGCGTTTTGCTTATGAGTTAAATTTAATTTTGTTATTAAAGTTTTATTTGCCTAGTTCTTAAACATTTGCGAGATTTTTAATTTTAAATAAAACCTAATTTCCTACATTTTTCCTATTCTTAGATATTTCTTGCAACTCTCTAATAATTTTTAAATTGGCTTTTTATAGGTGAGGGTTATAAAACAAGAAAAACTAGGATTCCCTTGGCCAACGTGTCGGAAAATCTAGCGCTTTAGGGATACATTTTTTAAAACGTTGGCCAAAGAAAACCAATTTTTTTTTGTCTCTCTGGACCCATACCGTCAAAAACCAAATTCAAAAATTTGATATTATTGTTTATCTAGCTCAAATTTACCCATACTTTCATTTCAACATAAAGGTATAAATGTTTAATCGTTTTTCAATGCGTTCAATAAGGACGGATTTATAAATAAAATTATGTGTTAAACAGATACATTTTAGGGCGAATTTTTCATAAAATTATGAATTTTTCTTATGTTTGCAATACGTCATTGCCTTAGGGAGGCCAAAAGACAACGAAAATCATATAAAAATATCCAGGACCGTATTTTGGAAAATTTCGTATTTTTCCGGATATCTCGCAACTTTGCCTTAATTTAACCGACCTCATATCTCTTACGGTTCCCGAGACCCCACGCATGCACTCGAATTTGTAGCACCCTGTATGTGTAGTTGGTTTGAAGTAACAATGTAGCTAAATTAAGCAGTTTCCTACTATTATTACTAGTAGATTAAATGTTCAAAATAAGTTCTCTTTAGGAGAGAATAATCTCGATTTTTTTCAAGTAAAATGTAATAGTTTAAATTTATTCACACAAACGTTAAAAAAGCGGAGTAATCGCATAATTATAAGAATTACTAATATATAATTACACAAAGGTTTAATAGATAGAAATATTTAAAATTCCATGTGTTTATAAAAATATATATTTTTAAAGAGAGAGTTGTATCTATTTTATCTTTTAGTTATAATTCAGTCTTCTGGGGGTCTGAGCAAAGATGAAATTGAAAATATGGTTAAGAATGCTGAACAATACGCACAACAAGATAAAGTTAATAAGGAAAGAGTGGAGGCCGTCAACCAAGCAGAAGGAATTGTACATGATACAGAGACCAAAATGGAAGAATACAAGGTATACATCTGTTTTGTTGCCTAACTATAAGTACAATTTAAGTGAATTAATGTGCTTTCTTTAGCTTCTGTTTCTGTACATTTTGCAATACTATAATTGATCTTTCTTGATTGTGGAGCAATTTATCTTTCACACCTGTTTTCCTTGGCGCAATAAATCAACTATATATGAGTGAACATAGCACATTGCTCACAATAACAAAAATATATTAGGCGAAACGCGAGGTAAGCTAATGTTAGGACCGTTCACTCGCCCAGTGGTTGTTGGGCAAATTAAGACGTCAAGCAAATTGTATGGGCAATCAGCTGTCGTCTCAATTGCTCGAGTAATGATAATATTAAGATGTATAGATCATGTTGTGTAAAGTCAAAGTCAAAAAAATAACTTTCTTGCCATGGGAAATAATATGCATATATTACTACTTGCAAAAACTGTGTGGAAAGAATATTTTTCACTTGTTTTGTTACATATTTTCACAAAGATGAGCATCTTTCCACAATAATATACTTTTAGTTATCAAATTAAAATGTACTTTGATGTCAGAAATATTACATTCTACCATGTGTTTAGTGTACTACCTCAGTTTTCGTTAATTATGACATCTTATCGATAGTGGCATACTGACGGCGATGGCGTATGGCGATGTGTTTATGACACTTTTTAAATTTGAATATTATTTGACAGCAAAGTTGAGCAGAAGGCTGTTAATTAACTCGTTATACATGACAATAAACTATATCCTGATTGGTGTCTGGTGACTGTAGATCAATGTACTGTAAAAAATGCTCGCAATTTATCAAGCTTGCTAATATAGCAAAAGATGAAGTAGGCAAGAAAACCACGATCTTGCTTTTTTGCTGGAGAAGAGGTAACTAAAAACATTGTGCAAAACTAAAATAATGAAAGGAAGATTACAAATATAAAAGAGGGCAGTGATTCAAGAGAACAGGCAACATTTCATAAGAATATGCAGAGAGTTTCAGATATTGAAAGTGTTAAGAAATTTTGAACTTCTCCACTATTTTTTTGTATTGAATTTTTACTATTTCGTTTGTATGTATATAACACATATACTTTCAATTTAATATAGAATTTGAAGAAAATAAAAAATGTATGTTAATGATTGAAAAGAATCATAAGAATGTAGAAGCATACTAGTAGAAACCGCAGTTTTTGTCTTCCTCATTTAATTTTAAGATACTATGTATGCTACAGAACTTGAGCAAGTCTGGGAACATAAAAGGTTCCTAAAGAAGCAATTGTAGATATGCTGAAATTTTGCTAGATAGACGCTCTATGCGGATAGTTATATTTATAATGAAAAATAAGCTTTTTTCGTGCATTATTAGCAAGGCGATTTCAAATAGGTAAAACAGAGCTGGTAGGACAAAGAAGAAAAAAGAGCTAAATGACATTCTAAGTGTAACGTTAATCCATAAGAAGTTTTTTTGAGCCTCAAGGGATGAATATAGGTAAATTGTTATAAGTAAATATTTGTAAAAGCGAGAGAAAAATCAGTTCTCATAACAGGGCAGTTACTAAAAGCTAAAGCAAAAGAAGTCACATAGCAATTAGGATAAAAAGACTTCTTTTTGTATAAAGCACAATATCAGTTTCAAGTGTGTCTCAGGAGAAGCAGCAAGCCAGGAGGAATATACAGTGCAGATGAAACATGACTTTGTTCTGGTACTCGATTTTATAAAATACTGACCTTTGAGAAACAAAAATCTACAGATGATAAAATTACGAAAGAAAGGGTAACATATTTGCGTTGCTATAATGTAGCAGGAGAAAAGGAGTAACTACTATTAGAATGCGTGGAAAATTAATGTAGTATGGAAATCTAATAGGAAAGACTGGGTTATCGGAAAACTTATGACTGATTGGTTAATAGAGTTTGACAGGAGAGAACGAAAATTTTTATTATTTTTGAATGCTTTGTTCATCTTCAAAATTTAAACCTAAATAATATTCAAATGATAGCTCTGTCCTCCAATACAAACAACAGCCTTCAACCTCTATATCAAGTAATGGCAGAAAAATTTAAAAGCTGACAGAAAATACGTTATGAAACATATTTTGACAATAATTGAACAGTAAATCTTTAGCAGGTCTGACAAAATCAGTCAATTAAGTCGACATATTATTTGAGGAAATGTGCTTGTGAAACAAACTACAAATGGGTATGTAGAATCGAAAAGTAAAATGGATAGCATAACATTTTCACCCTTCCGCTATAAAATTTTGGTTTCGATTTTAATTGAAATTATTTGGATAAATAAAAGTAAGGGCTAAATGTTCCTTGAGTTACCCTGTCGCTGCTCAGATACGTCTTCTTGCGGTGTGAGTTCGAATTCTGAAAATTCAATGATGTATGGGCGCCAAGTCTAAAGTAGACCAAAAGATATGCTAAATTGTCAGATTACATTATCCATAATAAGACACCGATGTAAGGAAAGTAAACGCAAGAAATAAAAGATAAGTTTTCCTAACAAATTTTAATAATAATTTTTGACTCTCCTGAGTATCCTTCACATTTACATCAGAATTCCAACTACCAATTACACTCGGTATAGGTAAGATAGAGTAAGCAATACTTAACAAGAACTGATCCTAGATTACAATATAATGAGATAGTTAATGTATATGAAATTTTCCATACGACCCTATTTAAAATAAATGGTCCTGATAAGCAAATAGCCCATAAGTTACAATCACCCCACTAATAAGTCAAGAATATTTCATTACATCATCCCAAATTAATTCTGATCAAAATATTTTACAGAATTGAGCAAAATCAAATCAATATCAAACTATCGAACTTCGATTACCTATCGTCAAAATCTGTCAAAATCGGGAGATAATTGTAAAATCTATCAGACGTCTCTGAGAGAAATTCAATTTATATTAAATTTAAGGCTTACCCTTGAAAAATTTATATTATCAATTTAAATTCCAAGCCGAGGTACCCTTGAAAAAAAAATTAAATGTAGCCAAATAATATCACTACTTGTATTAGTAAATATAATTAAGAAATAATAGTTTCTAATAATTTACAAATGGAAAATTCCAAGATTAATACCGAGTATTCAATCACTATAATACATAGTAGGTACTCACTAACGATAATTATTTTGATTGATCAGATCAAAATCCAAGTTACGAAGCATAAAGTTAAATATATATAATCTCGTTTTGAGATATGGCAAGATAAATGTACAAGATTAATCAATAATACAGTAAAAATAATAATCCATGAGATAGGTTAAAAATACTTAAGGTCAAAATGCGAAATGTTGGTTTTTTGTTCTGTGTAATTTTTAAATCAAATAATGAGGAGTTATGCAAACATTTCTAAAAAAAGATCACTTATCTTTTTGGGATTCCAGACGAGAATGCTCAGGGCTCCAAACGCTTCTTCAGCAGAGTGGTTTCATAACCACGGTGTCATCCCGACCATTTAATCTCCACTTCCCAATCAATAATTACATTGCTACCCACCAGGCTACTATTTTAGGAATGGAACTACGTCCTGGAATCTCCGACCCTCTCCTACAGTCTCCTCATTTGCCCATCCGAATTGAAATTACTCACTATTTTCGAACTAGTTCAATATCATATTTCCATTAAATTAGAATTAAAATCAGAGTAGAGTTAGGTAGAGTTAAGAATAGAGTTCAGAGTATTGTTAGGAGTTGAATTAAAAGTCTGAAATAAAATAAAACGAACATCAGACGTATCAAAATGGCGTCCTCGTGCTGCTAAAAAAAACGCCATCACTCAAATAATTACCTGTTGGTCGGCTATCCTTCAAGTGTGGCTAATACATACTAGAATGCCATGGAGTCAAAAATTATGTAGTTTCATAAGTGTGTAAATATTTATGACGCTCTATCAACAGAAGGCACTGGCTTAATTTTTTCTGACGAAAGTTTAACGGAAATTGGCAGTAACCAATGTAGTAGCTAAAGAAGAACAAGAGGGAGGGATTTATGAAATGCCTTCTTATTAGAAAGGCTCTATATTTTATTTCCTTATGTAGTACAACTACAAGTAGACACCAATAAAAATCTTCCCCGTTTCAGATTAATTTCTCTTAAATGGGTAAATTCTGGTGCCTCATGAGTGGGGGGGGGAGTAAGGGAGATTTTACTAACTTTATATAAATAATGCCCTTTTTTATTTTAGCTCCAATTACCACAGGAGGAATGCAATAAACTTAAAGAAGAGATAAGCAAAGTTAAAGAACTGCTTGCTAAAAAGGATGATGCTGATCCAGAGGAAATCCGCAAAGCTACAGGAGAACTGCAGAAGAGTTCTTTGAAATTATTCGAAATGGCTTACAAAAAGGTATAAAGCAGCTATAACCATTTCTATACTCAATGACTCGTAAATTATTTTTGTTAGGCTGTAAATATTTTAATTTTCAACAAAAGCTTTACTTTAAAATTTTATGAATAACATTTGATTTAGCTGTCTACCAATTTAACAAACTAGTTGATATTGCTGCAAATATGTTGCCGCTGTCGGCCGCGTCCTTAGCTTGTCCTTAAAATAGAATTTAATTAGTAAGATACTGGCCTTAACGTATTTTTGTTGCTAACAAACAACATAGATTTTCGGCGAAGTTAACAAGCATGTAGATTTCCACACTTTTAGGGCTTATATGATGAAAAACATACCCTTAAACGATATTTCTAATGCTTTAGGCAGGGATTAGTTTAGATAGCAGCACACGTAATCACAGTGATATAAGGGAAAATATAATCTTTAATATGATCTATTTTGACCAAGAGAACATAAATAATTAACATCGACTATAATACCTTAATTCGGTGTCATAAACAATAACATTCATTTCTTCATTCTCTTGTGCTGAAGAGCTTGTAAGCAGGTTAACGAAAATATGTTATCATATGTCAAACATTGAAGGTGTCTTAAATCTCCACCTTGAAATGTTTGAGGGATCTGTGTTTTTTATATTAACAATTCCCATACAAGAGTTGCAAACAAATAAATATCTATGGAAATATAAGTAAAGTGGTAAACCTCATTTTATTCTGTAAATATAAGTGTCATCGAAATACAGTACAATGTTAATAATAATACTAGGGATAATTAGTACAGTGCTTTTAGATGTTTCAAAATAATTTAATGAGATATTTTTCTCTTCATATGTTTCGGCTTGATGAGGCCTTTCTTTATCAAGAGTAGTTGTATACTAAAATCTAAAATTGTTATACCCTACTAAACTGCCTGACGGTATTTTGTTTTTATTGCACTGTCAATTATGCAGGTTCGTATTTAAAGCGTCTGTTTTTTGTGACTTGGAAAAACCAAAAGGTTCAGCCATTTGCTTTTTGTTTCCGTGTGTAAAAGTTTGACATTATTCGTATCTATAAAATGGTTATTTTTTATACAATGTTTTTAACATTATGTAAAATCGATTTTTTTGTGTTCTTTAATTCTAATATTTAAGTTTCGACCAGTTTGTCCTACGTATACAGCTTCACAGTTCACACAATTTATTTTGTAAACACCAGATTTAGATTGTATGTCGATTTTGTCTTTATTGTTTATTAGTCTTCTCCCTAGATTATTTTTATTAACCTGAATTGTTTTACAGCCAATTTTATTTAATTTGTTTAAAACTTTATCTGTAATTTTCGGAATATAATTGATAAATTTAAACGGCTCCTTTTCTAATTCTAATGTAAGGTTATAAAATTGTTTAGTTAAAATGTTCTTCTGTTTTTTCTTTATTAATTTGTCAATCAAAGCGATCTTATAACCGTTATTAATTGCAATCTGTTTGATAATGGATACTTCTTTTTGGAAACTCGTCGAGTCTAGGGGAAAGCTGACAAGTCTATGGATGAGACTATGAAAATCGGAAAGTTTTACTTGCCAAGATGGGTTGGAGTCTTTATGAATTATTGCATCTGATGTTGTTGGTTTCCCTTGTCTTTGTAATCTTTATGTCCAAAAAGTTTGAAATGTTGCTAGATTCTTTTTCCATGGTAAATTGAATTCTATTGTTTAGGGAATTTAAAAATGTTAAAAAGGTATCTAGGTTTCTGTTGGTTCCTGTAAAGATGCAAAATATGTCATCCACATATCTACCCTAAAAAAATATATTTCTGATTAATGAATTGTTGGTGTTGAATAAATGCTGTTCAAAATCAGCCATAAAAATCTCGGCAAATAAAGGTGAAATTGGACAACCCATTGGTAAACCATTAACTTGTTTGAATATTTCATAACTATACTGAAAATAATTTTGATCTATACATGTACGAATTATAGATTTGAGATCGCTTTTTTTCTTCTGCTAAATTATCAGAGTTATCTATTAATCCATTAATAATTCGAGAAAGTTCGTTTAACGGTATGGAGCTAAACAGACTTTTCACATCGAAGGAAACCAATATTGCATTATTTGGAATTTTGACGTTTATGACTTTATCAATGAAATCAAAGGAGTTTTTAAGTGCATACTTAGAATCGAATTTAATGAATTCTGGTAAAATATTCGTAACGAATTTGCTTAATTTGTAACATGGAGCGTTTACATATGATACTACTTGTCTGATTGGGATATTATCATTATGAATTTTAGGTAAGCCATAAAACACTTTCTATCCAAGAATTTTAAAACTCACAGATACAGTATTTACAGACACTGAGAATAACTTATTAGAAAAAGGGCTCAAATATTCTCCACAATCCTACAACCAAAAAGATTTTGAACTTTTGGTAGTTAATACACAAATAGCAATAAATTATATTTCAAACATTTCGCAACCAAACAAATATAGCATCTCTGAAGAATTTAAATCTAATTCAAATACTCAACTGACTAAAAAATAATTTACAACCTTAAACACAATAAAAGCAAAACTAACGCAAAATAACCTAATATTAACTAAAGCTGATAAAGGAAACACGTTAACTGTTTTAACTAAATTAGATTATGATACTAAAATCAAAGAACTTTTGAATAATGGAGATTTCATAAAAACGCAAGACCCGACTATTAAATACCAAAAACAAATTATTTAATTATTAAAAAAATAACAATTCTGTACTACCTGATAACTCACAAATTTTTCTCAAATTAATGAATCCATCACCCCCCTTTTTTACGGCTTAGCTAAAATTCATAAGGATAATATCCCAGTCAGACCAGTAGTATCATATGTGAATGCTCCATGTTACAAATTAAGTCAATTCGTTACGAATATTTTACCAAAATTCATTAAATTCGATTCTAAGTATGCACTTAAAAACTCCTTTGATTTCATTGATAAAGTCAAAAACTTGAAAATTCCAAATAATGCAATATTGGTTTCCTTTCAAGTGTAGAGTCTGTTTAGCTCCATACCGTTAAACGAACTTTCACGAATTATTAATGGACTAATAGATAACTCTGATAATTTAGTAATAGAAAAAAGCGGTCTCAAATCTATAATTCGTACATGTATTAGATCAAAATTATTTCCAGTATAATTATGAAATATTCAAACAAATTAACGGTTTACCAATGGGCTCTCCAATTTCACCATTATTTGCCGAGATTTTTATGGCTGATTTTGAACAGCATTTATTCAACACCAACAATTCATTAATCAGAAATACACTCCTGGACAAAATTAACGCAACAACATATTAAATCATACAAATCGCTAAAATTAATTAATTTTTATAATTTCTTATGGGCATTGGTTATATTAAAAGTTAGAAAAGACCTTTTCGGATACTTTAAAAGAGAATTAGCTACAATATGTCTGTATAAGATTTGAATTAAAATTATTCTTAAGACCTAATAGCAAAATCGTTGAAATTATGAAATGATGAAAGAAATAAATTAATGGTTTTAGAAATAAATTAATGGTTAAACTGGGACACTAGTAGCGTGTGTTGCTTTCACTACTTCGGATTACACCATTTATGCGCCTAGGCATTCTTCTAATTAAATTTTGGAAAGAATCTTAGGGAAATTGTTCACATTCTGTGATAACTGCATTTTCAGGTTCCGTCAGGTTTCTAGGTGTAGGTATGTGACGTTTCACATTTCTTTTGAGGTAATCCCATATATGTTCGATCGAATTCAGGTCCGGGCTTTTTGGTGGCCATTGCATAATTGGTATACCAACTTGGCTAAGGTAATCGAGTACCTTCCTAGCCACGTGAGATCGAGCGTTGTCTTGCATAAACAAGCAATTGGGCCTAACAAAATGGCCGAAAGGCATCACATGATCTACTACAATGTTCTCAAGATAGTAACTAGCATTCATAGATCTCGTACGGACAGGAACTAATTCTATGCGAGCGTCAAAGCAGATGGCACCTCAGAACATAACAAAGCCACCAACAAATGGAATCCTTGTAGAAATATTGCACGTAGCAAACCTCTCTCCTGATCTTTGCCATACTCGCTCAGGACCATCTGGATGTTGTAGGCTAACCCTAGTTTCATCTGTGAAGAAAACTTCTATCCAATCATCCACAGATCAATTTTGATGATTTTGGGCAAAATGAAACCTGGCAACTCTGTTCTCTCTAGTAAGCAAGGGTGCAGGGGCTGGTCTCCTACTGTTCAATCCAGCTTCATTTAACCATATGCTAACTGTTCTAGAAGAAATTGCGACACTGCGAGTAGCTTCGAATTCGTTTCTCATCATAAAACCAGTGGCAGTCCTGTTTCCTAAAGCATATTGTCTAAGAAAACGTTAATCTCAGTCATTAGTTCATCGTTTTCGCCCTTGCCTTGACTTCTAGAATAAGTTTCTACTTCGATCCAACGTCTTACCATACCACTTATTACAGAACGATGTTTGTTCAACAAATTGGCAAGATAACTCTGCAATATCGTTCGTCCAATAAAACTGATGCTCGTACTACCTCGTGTCCAGTTCAATACCTTGTTCGATTCATTTTTCCAATTTTTCGGAGTCGTAAATAAAACGCTATAACATAAATTACTTTCAAAAAAACAACAACAAGTTATAAGCTTAATTTTAGAAAAAATTTATAGCAAGAATTGCACAAAATGTTTATCTTCTACAAAATTTTTTAAAACTGTAAATCTAAACGAATTTGTTTTGATTGCTGTCATTAACAACGACACAAAACATTCACAGCCTACTATTCAAATACTCAACAAACTTCAAAAGTGGCATAACAAAAAGATAACTTAGTTTTTTGGATAATTTCATATTGTTGCGTTAATTTTGTCCAGGAGTGTATGTATATTTTTTTGGGGTAGATATGTGGTTGACATATTTTGCATCTTTACAGGAACCAACAGAAACCTAGATACCTTTTTAACATTTTTAAATTCCCTAAACAATAGAATTCAATTTACAATGGAAAAAGAATCTAGCAACATTTTAAACTTTTTGTACATAAAGATTACGAAGACAAGAGATTCGCTTAAATTTGATATATATATATAGGAAACCAACAACAGCAGATGCAATAATTCATGAAGACTCTAACCAATCTTGGCAAGTAAAACTTTCCGCTTTTCAAGTCTCATCCATAGACTTTTCAGCTTTCCCCTAGACTTGATGAGTTTCCAAAAAGAAGTATCCATTATGAAACACATTGCAATTAATAACGGTTATAAGATCGCTTTGATTGACAAATTAATTAAGAAAAATCAGAAGAACATTTTAACTAAACAATTTTGTAACCCTACATTAGAATTAGAAAAGGAGCCGTTTAAATTTATCAATTATATTCCGAAAATTACAGATAAAGCTTCAAAAAATTAAATAAATTTGGCTGTAAAACAATTCAGGTTAATAAGAATAATCTAGGGAGAAGACTAATAAACAATAAAGACAGAGTTGACAAACAATCTAAATCTGGTGTTTACAAAATAAATTGTGTGAAAAGTGAAGCTGTTTACGTAGGACAAACTGGTCGAAACTTAAATATTAGGATTAAAGAACACAAAAAATCGATTTTACATAATATTAAAAACTCTGGCTTAGCAAAACATTGTATAGAAAATAACCATTTTATAGATACGAGTAATGTCAAACTTTTACACACGGAATCAAAAAGCAAAAGGCTGAATCTTTTGGAGTACCTAGAAATCCAAAAGTTCCATAAAACAGACGCTTTAAATACGAACGACCACCTGCATAATTGACGGTGCAATAAAGACAAAATACCTAGTAGGGTATAACAATTATAGATTTTAGTATACAACTACTCTTGATAAAGGCCTTATCAAGCCGAAACATATGTAGAGAAAAATATCTCATTAAATTATTTTGAAACCTCTAAAAGCAGTGTACTAATTATCCCTAGTATTATTATTCAACGATGTTTCACAAGGATCCTACCGCCGAAACTATTCACAGTACAATGTTGTTAATAATACTTTATCTTTTGCAGATGGCAGCAGAACGGGAAAGTAGCAGTAGCGAAAATCAAGAACAGCAAACAGAGGAACCCAAAGAAAAGAAAGAAGACAAAAACTAATTATTTACTTATTAAAAGATCACAAAAGACTTTTTTTTCGAATAGTTGTTGCAGCTACGCAACTAAACGTGTATATGATTCATTGTTTGGTTGCATGCTAAAAGTTTTCTTATTATACAGTGCGAAAATGTGATTCCTTGCGCGGTTTTAATCGGAAAACAACTTGACTTCTGACTGAGATAAAGATAGAGTGTGCCAGTGAAGCGGAGCGTACTGAGTTGTTATTAGTTCTTTTTTTTTATTCTGAGAACAGTTTAAAGTACAGATTATATTTCTCGTCAATTTTTATTGATAGTGGATATATTTTTGCAGTCGAGCTGTGAAAGAGAATCTATTGGCGAAATCTCTGTATTATGAGCTGTTAATTAATAAATTATATGTATAATACATATTTGTAGAAAAGTTAATATTAGTTTTATTTATGCAATGTATAGTAATATGGTTTCAAAGTAAAAAAGAAAAACCAAAAAATTTATCCAAATGTATCGCCCCTATTTTATCTTAAGAAATTGTTTACTACTCAAAATATATGGCAGCCGTTTGTTTTTCGTTCAATTTGAAATCCAAGCATCCATTTGGATGTTGGCTTGAAATATTCTACAGTACCAATTTTTTAAATAAAAGTAGATTTATCTCTTGAGCTAGCATATTTTTACATATTGAAGAATATTGAAAGATTTGCCTATTGGTTTATGAAAAATATTTTCTTTTGCTCTGTCTCTTTTGCGCGTCTTCATCCCTCTCAATTAATAAACAATTAAAAAGTGGAAATTTAATTTTCCTAAGCCTCGGTTCATTCTTCAATTGAACTAAACTAGAATTAAAACTTTTAACTAAGAAAGAAGTTCCTGCCAATATTCCTATTCGCGTCTAGCTACCGCAATTTTGGACCTTCAAGCATACGTACGGGATATTTCATACAATTTGCGGATAGATTTAAAATATCACTTTCGTTCCGCATGTCTTCGCGATCCAGTGATTCTAGTTCTAGGGACAATTATCGAAAAATGGTTTTACTAGGGATGTTTTAGGGACATTTTACCATTCCTTAACAAAATATATTTTGTGTTTTTTTGATTGAAAAATGCCCATACTTTGTTCTTCTTTCTTAGATACACGATTCTAAGTGAATTAATTTGGCTGCACTGGTCTTTATTTGAAACCGGGAATTACCGAATTTATATTTATACGTTGATCTAATAAGCCGGCAGTCCGGTACTTGACTTGGCTACTTTTCAAATATTCGTATTCGATAGTAGTGATTCAAACACTGAAGGCATTGTTTATATATAAAGACAATGCTGAAGGCTAAGCTGGCAAAGGCGTGTCTATTGAAAAATATTATATGTGTATTGAAAATATATTGAAATTGTTGCTTTTCGCGTCATGATGTTGAAGGTATTTTAATTTATTTCTCTCTAAAAATGAAAAATTATTTTCAGAGTTTTGAAAGTATATAAGTAACAAACAGGCTCGCAGGCTAAATTTGTAGGTTATGTCAATATAAGAATTAAACAAACCGACATGTACCGACACAAATACCAGATTTATAAAGTTGGAGCGCGGTAGTGATGGGCGATTATGAGATATACTAATGAAATCATTCGATTATGAAGATCTCTCGAGATAATTAGTTAGACTAATTAGTAATACTAATTTGGAACGAATATATGGAGATCGGTGAACGAAACCGATATACGAATTATTCGATGACTCGTATATTCATTTCTCGGATCCGTATCTCGTGTTTCGGTTGTCGGTCTCTGTCGCCGAAGAAGTGAGGAAGAGAGATGAATATTTATATTTATATTATTCGGAATCAATAATTGTGGCCTTGGCCACCATTTTGTTCGTTTCTAACGAGCCACGTCTAGCCTCAAACATGATAATATTTTGAACAACCTGAAACTTTTAAGTTCTCAAAAACATTTGATATTATAATAATGGATACAATGAATTTATAGTTTGTTAAAAAAATATTTAAAAGATTGTAGTTTTGTTGCAAAATTCGTTCCGTATTAGAGGCAACACCCTCTATAATTCGTAAAATTCATTATCTTTTAAGTTAAAATACGACCACCGTCAAAATTATAATTCCAAACAACTTGCATTAGCCCTAAGCCTTTTAACTTTAATATTAATAATATTAGCAAATTCTAAAATGATCAGTAAATCAAAAAGCTAGTAGTCAGTAGTGTATAACCTAACTACTAACAGAGAATACTAATACCATAAACCTAACTACTAATACTAATCATATCTCGGCCTCGGCGCTTGCATCTCTCGAGCGAATAAGTGAATTCTTGATTATTCATCATTCACCGAGACATCTCTCGATAAGTCCCCACAATAACGCGACTAACAGCAACGGCTATGGCCATGCCACGGTGATCCTTGTATTTTACCTAACCGTTCGCCAAATTGTCAAGAACCTTGAATTAGTAATGCTAAATTAGTAGTGAATCATTCGATTATAGAGATCATTCGACTACTAATTTCATGATCGAGTTATTAAAATTAGCGATCGAATGATATCTCGATTATACAAATCTCTCGTAATCGCCCACCTCTAGTCAGCGCGGTACATGTATCGGTAGATTCAATTGAATTACAGAACGCGGTTGGTTAATCGAATACAAATTAACGAACGCTCAGATGCATACCAGTAGATACCGCTCCAAATATCGTAAATGCCCTAAAGCTGCATTTACATTCAATTTGAAGTCAAATTCAAGTTGAAATTTGCCTGCTTGTCATATGGTGACAGCACGTAGCATTTACCTTGGAGAAAATTCGAAGTTGACTTTGAAGTGCACTTTGAATTTTGTTAAGCTGCTTGCCAAACGCAAGCAGAATAGTATATTATTTTATATGGAGGAAAAGTGATACTTTTCATTTTTCATGGCGCGCTCGTGTTTAACAGCCGAACGGAGTGAGGCGTAGCCTACCGATAGATCTAGCCCTGACACTCATCCCCGCTGTGCTAGTGACGTCACAACTGTAGGTGTAATTGAGCAAATAATGGATAAAATCGAGTTGCGTTCTTTTACATATTTACTCCAATATCTTCGTACCTAATTGAGCTATCAAAATAATTTTTTTACTATTGTAAAGTGCACAGTTTGGCGCTTCTGTCGAAGTATAAAATGGTTGATATTTTCTATCCTAAATATTCTTAAAACATCGATAACTTTTGCAGTTCAGAAATTATGCAGGCAAATATTCACCAATCGCCAAAACTAACCCAAGACCTAAAAATTAAAAAAGCAACGGGGTTCGAACCCGAGCCGACGGCCGCCGCCGATAGACACAATATCGACACCCAACGATCTCTAAACCTCTAGACCACTAAGGCTTATATAAACTGATTCCAAGCGGTCAACCGGTAATTATCGGTCCTATATGGTATTAACCACTCCCGTCCAAGCGACTGTGGTTATAACATTTTAAGAGTGTATGACGTCACGGACTAGCCCTTCGGACGTCATCATTTTGGACCGGTATTAACTCAGTTTTCGAGCTGTTTTCTAAATGTCAAAATTGTCAAATGTCTGACAGACTGTGGAGAGGGGAAAAGCGCCATTTTTCCGGTTTGTTTGAGTTTTATTGTTCTTTGTTCATTTGTCGGTTGCGTTCCTAGATCTGTTGTTGCGTTAATTTGTGTTGAGACTTGAGACGAGAATCTGTAAATATTGTAATTATTCCTACAAAATGGAAGAGAAGGTCCAATTTAGCCTTAATTACGAAGGACGTGATTATACGGTTGTATCCGATATTGAAACCGCAAATTTAATCCTTAATGGTAAGTTCAATTCCAAATTAAGAATGTTGTGAGGATCGTGCAAAAAAAAATGGAAATTATAAATTTTAGATAGATTTTGGAAAGTATGAGAGTTTACTGTAAAAAGCCTTTCCTCATCTGTAACTGCATGAAAAAATTCACAGGCACTTTACACAAGCCTCTATATGAAACCGCTAGTCAGCCCATCGATTAGCGGTTCCGTAATGGGCTAATTAATTTTATTATTTGGCTTTTGTTATGCCATTTTGATGTTTTTTAAGTGGCATTAATAAATTATTGTCCGTCGGTGGCCCTAATATTTTGTGATTTTATTTTGCAAAATTGTTTTAGATCCTGATGCTGCAAATAATTTTTTAAGAAATGAATATCCTGAGATATTCAGGAATGAAAGTCTTCCAGCTCAAAGCACTGAAAGTGTAGTTACTGATGTTACAGCAGATGAAGCTTTAGAGGAGGAAATATGGACGAGAGAAAACCGACTTCCCAGGATGTAGAGGCAACAAGGCTGTTACTCAGTTGCAGACTTGAATTGCATCAGGAGTTTGATGACAAAAAAACAACCAAGTCAAAACTGTGGCATAAAATAGCAAACACTATGCGAGTTAGGAATTTTCCTTTAGGGCCAAATGGAGCTGAACGTTGTAGACAAAAATTTGCTAATTTATCTAAAACATATGTGACATACATTAAGCACCAGAATACAACAGGTGAAGGAGCAATTGATCTTCCTCCATTTTATGAAGAGATTCATGCGATATTAGGTAACATTTTTATGATATATGTAGGACATTTAGATTTTAATGTATATTTTTTTTATTTTAATAATGATTGCGGGATAAAAATCATTTTCCTCTTTTACAGGCTCTAAACACAAGACTAATCCTAAATATCTAGAGGACTCAATGGAACCAGAAGCCTCGAATAAGCCACGAGAAACAGACGATGTCGTCGAAACAGAATCTGGGGAGGACCCCTGTCCCGGCACATCCAAAGATCCTGTAAGCAGGTTTAAGGGGTCAAAGAAAAGAGTGAGACCACTAACAAAAACGGAGTCAGTACTACATGAAATGAGGGAGGATAGGAAACAGCGTGAAGTCGAATTTGAATTTTTGAAATCGCATCTGAATAAGTCTGCCGAACAAAAAGACAGATTTCTAGACATTTTGGGACAAATTGTGTCTAAAAAAAGAAAAAGGGAAGATTCTGACTCTTCAGACTGAGATTCTGAGAGATTTTTTTTTTTGTATTCGCAGTTGCTTGTCATTTTTTTTTGCATTTTCTTGTATGTTCAAGATATATAAATAAATAATGTTCCTGAAATGTTTTTTTGCTTTTTAGTTTAGTTCTAAAATCTAGAACACAAACCTTTACCCTTTTGCACAAAATAAATGTGTCTCAAATAAGTTCCCTATTTTGTATATTATTTCATTTTCTGAATTTTTATATAAAATAAGTAATAGGTTCCAATATTAACGAAGTGTTTCTAAATGAAATTGTCCTGTGTAGTCTTTGTGTGATGGAAGATACTATAAATAAACTTTTCCAATGTTCAAATAATTATAGGAGTTTTCATTGACTTGAAAAAGGCTTTTGACGTAGTAAGCATCGACTTTCTTTTAGATAAATTGTTTGAAAAGGGATTTAGGGGTGTTTTGTCTGGTTAAGGCATATTTATATTACAGAAAACAGTGCGTAAGGCATGAAGTCATTGTTAGTGAATGGTTATCTAACACCTATGGGGAACCATAGGGGCCAGTTCTTGGACCTCTGTTGTATAGTGTAAGTTGGCAAATCTAAAAGCAAGATATTTTACTTTTGCAGACGACACTGTTCTGGTATATACTGGAACAGACGAAATTGCCCTTATTAATAGTGTTCTTAAATGGCCGTTCTCAAATAAATTAAAAAGCAATATCGAAAAAACTAAATATATTAAATTTAAGCAAAAGTCAATTAATAATAATCTAAATAATAACATAAATGGTTTACTTTTAGAAAAAGTGTCAAGTATAAAATATTTGAGATTACTTAAAGATCAAAATTTAAATTGGTCACTACACATAAATAAAATATCTGATAAAGTAGCTTCAATGCTGTCTGCTTTGTATAAAAGCAGTCTAGTGTCTAAAGAAAGCAACTTTCATGTTTATAATGCCTTTTTCCTTACACGTTTTTAGATACCTTTTGCCTGCTTGGGGCATGTGCGGTGTAGTATCAGGTTTCTACAAGAACTAATCTTATTGTATAAAAGATTTAAATAACAATAGGAATTTTGTTAAAAAACTTTAAAAATGTTAATTATATCAATTTTTGTTTTGTTATTCTCGGGGCCAGTGTTTAGAAGCACTGATTAGAGAATTATTGTTAAAATTACTTATAATTTCTGTATCGATATTGTGTGAATAACGATTTAAAAGAAAAAAATAAGTTTTTATTTTTGTAGAAGTAGGTAAGTTTTCCATGCAACAACATTAAATCTGTGATACATATCAAGATACACTATATACTTATTAATTATAACAATATGTTTAACTCATTTTTTATTCTGTCCCTTTTAATTCTGCCCTGTGTCCTTTCATCTTGTTCTTGATGTTGCTCATTCCCTTGTCTGACATCTGGAGTATAATCCGTCCAAATATCATTTTGCAGTATGCAAAAGTTATGGAGAACACAAGCTGCAGTTGCAATTTCAATAGATTTACATATATGATATGTACGAATAAACTGTAATCGTCGCCCCCTTCCTTTAATCATGCCAATAGTATGCTCGATAGTCACTCTGTCTGATGACAAACGATAATTATGAAATTTTTCGGCTCTAGTTAAATTGCCATTATCTTTATAGGGGGTCATGAGCCAAGTCCTCAGGGTGAATGCACTATCACCAATCAAGTGATATTTTTGATCATCATGGACAAATCTATTTGGTCCATATCTTTCAATTTCCTTGAATAATGTAGAGTTCTCAAACACCTAAAAATATTACCTATATTATGAGTTTTTATAAACTGAGGAGTATCAAAAACAAAATAAATTTTTCAAGAAGATGCAATTTAATTGCAAATATTCTTACCCTTGAATCATGTGCAGATCCAGGAAAACCAATAAAAGCATAAGTTAATAATCTATTTGCTGCACATATTAACATCATATTGATAGAATGTCTCCTATATCGATCAAGGTAACTGTCCTGTTGCTCGTTTTCCACAGTCAGAAACACATGTGTTCCATCAATGGCACCTATGACTCCTGCAAAATGTACTTACTTAGATATTCTATCTCACATAGGTAGTAGTAGTAATAAGAGAAGGGGTGGTCCGTAGACCATGCACATAGGCCACTATGATGAGACCGTTGTGCCCTCTGGGGGGGTAAGTAATAGGATGAAAGGGGCACACTGAGTTACTGCACCATGCTTAACATTATTATGAAATAACACCTACAAAGGTGAACAATAATATCATACGGTATGAGGAGTAACTTCTTAATTTTTACCTGGATATCTTTTAAATCCTGAAGAAACCTCTGCAAGCTCCCTTTCACCATTAGGAAACTTTATATACTCAAGCTTCATTTGATTTATAAAATACAGAATTTTATTCACCACTGTCATCACTGAGGTGTGGGACACACTGAACTGACTTCCTATACTTTTCAACGAATCTTGAGTCCCCATATACCACAAAAATATCAGCAATTGAGTTTTTAGATCAATAGGAAAGTGTCCTCCTGTATATTTCCTTTGCAATATTTTTCCCACATCTTTTAATGCCACTACCATTTCTAATTTTTCTACAGTTTGTTTTTCTAATCTGAATAGCTGAAAAAATTGATAGTTATTCATGTTTATTATCCATTTTTCATTGGAAATTTTTTTCGGTATCATATCGTGATCCTGAATGGTTTTTGCCAAGGCTCCTTTCTTTTGCCAATGATTTCTATGGAATGCAAGGATTGCACTATGTTCTTCTTCACAAAAAAATAATTCTTCGGCCATTGCAACAGACAGTAAAATATTTTGTTCCATTTCAGTTATTCTGTTATTCAAGTAAAAAGTAAAACTGAAAAATACAGTGCTACCAATGGATTCTTTTAATAATCCCCGAAACATTACCCGAAACGTCATTAAATTACCCGCAACGAAATCCGGTGTTGCCACGTTCTTTTTATGTACTCAAAATAGACAAAATCCGATATTGCCAGTGTTGCCACATTTTTTGTTTGTTGGGCAATCAAGTCTCCTAAAAAAGAAAGCACTAAAACGTGTCTACAACCGCCAGGCGTTTTTCATTTAAAAAGTCACATGATCTGTATTGCCTACGGGTCGTGACTACTGTCTCTGCTTTGCGCCATTTCCGTGACTGTATGACTAATGAGGATTAACTATATAATATATAATAGACATGAGACGACAACCGACTACGAATATTGATTTTTTTCTAAGATTTTTTTAGATTCATCTGTATCTGTACACAAAATTCGAAAAAGTAATGGATTACCCGAAAATACCCGCCGATTGAAATACCCGCAGATTACCCGACAGCTCATCAAATTACCCGAATTTCGGGTAATTACCCGGAAATCGGTAGCACTGGAAAAATATAAAATACCTATGGAGAATCTGGGCCAATGTTTCTGTTTCTGACAGGCTTACGCTGACAGCTGACAATAGCAACCACAACGACGCATCCAAGCGAGCACGATTTCGTATAAGTAAGGGTAATAAAGGGATGGTCAAGGTCAACCAAGGGTTAGACCGTGGTTAAAATCGGTCGACCGCTTGGAATCTGTTATAGTTTGTAAACCGAGCGTTGATCGTTACGTCATACCTTGTCTTTCTTTCTCATACCACCGTCAATCGGGGGTGACAGAAATTTGACGTCACGGACGTACGTTGAGATGCGCATGCTAGGATATCAGATATATATATTTTTCTATGTATCAGATGAATTTAATGAAATTCCTCATCTGTCAAAGTGTCAAATATATATTTATTTACGTATTTTTCTGTTTTTATTTGTGATTGTTATCGCAGTTGAAAATGCCTGGACATCGGTACACTGAAAATGAGCAAGTCCTCATTTTAAAACTAATAGACTGCGAAAAAGCAGCAGGAAAAACGCTTTTACCCATGAGTGCAGTATATACCTAATGTAAGTTGATACAAAAGTGCAGTTTTTACAATATATAAAGAGTAGGATTATTATTTGTTGTAGAGAGTTTCTGATGCTTTAGGAATATCGTCAGCCACTGTGCAAAGAATGCATTGAAAAGCAGTCTAGAAACTTGTTGACTTTAAAACCAAGGCAAAAGTTGTTATTATTCCCTCTCATGAGAGCCTCTTCACAAAGTTCATGGCCATACTATAAGGAGATCATGTATGAGAAAGGTAATCTGCATTTAATTTTTCATTATTTTAAATAATTTATTCATTATTTCGGTTTTATTGTAGGCGAACATCTCACACTGCATTCATTGCAAACGAATCTGATGAATATTGACATAGTGCAGATATCTACTGATCTGCTAATATAATTCTATTGAGATGGTATGGTTAGAATGTAAGCGTTATTACGAGGCTTGTATCAGTTCGCTACATGCTGTCACAAGCAGATGTATGAGTTCGATACATCCTGTCACAAGCGAAGCTGTTTTAAATTAGTGGAATGAAGCACTTCAAAAGGTAAGAATCTGGTCCAACTTTTAGATATTGCTATTTTATAAGAGAATCTGTTTTAGATTACACCAAAACAATGGAGAAATTATGTTCATCACACAAATGCATTGTATTATAGCATAATAGCATAGCGAGGCCTGGAAAAAGGAGAGATGCTTTGTATATATTATCGGTCATTATCGATCTCAACTCTTGTCACTCGGATGATGATTATGAGTATTATTTTAGCGATGAGCAGGAAACAGCGTGCTCATAAGCACAGAAGATACTATGACCCCTTTCGTAAAACATGATACAAGAACCTTAAATTACATTATCTCTTTCCATCGATTGTGTGGTATGGTTTTTTATAATGAGTGAATTATTACTACTTATTATTCGTTCTTTGGAAATAAATTAGCATTGTTTTTGTTTTCTCTCATACTTGTTTTATTTTATGGTGTCAATCTACTCAACTTTGTTTAAGTTACTTTAGTTAGTTTTGGTTATAACTGAAGTACAACAGACTCAAATACAATATTATGCTATACCGTCGCCCATTTAATATACTATTATAGATGTCCTATGTTAAAAATAGCATAAGTATTATTAAAAGTTTGAATTAAGGCCGTAGTGGCGATATTTACAGCTAATAAGCAAAACTTGTACAAAAATTAAATAAACATTTACGAATCTAAGCGTTTGAACCATTGCATAACAGAAATAAATTATAAACAAAACTTACTTACCTTACCATGTATAAAACTAAAGAAAAGCTACATGTTTGAGGTCTTTCAGTTTTATTAACTACAGAAACTGCTATAATGTGAAATGATTAATTAAATGATAAGACAACAAAAACCGTAGCTAACCGAAGAATAAAATTGCATTTAGAGTCAAATTTAAATATATGCCAAAGTTTACTGCAATGGTAAATTTCTCCTTTTATTGATTTGTTTACTGCACTTTACAGATGCTTACAAGTTCACAATCGTAAGACAAATAAAAATTAATTGATAAAGAAAAGGTCCAAATCACGTTTCAGTTGCATATCTGATATTAAAAATGTCTTTGTGATTTTTTATACACTATTCTCAAGGCCAAGTTTGTTTCACAGTACATTGCTTTTGAATTGAGTTGAATGTTTCTTCAATTAACCACATATCACATGCATAATTACATAACTTTTCTCGTAGCAAAGATTCCACTTATTATTCGAAATTTCGCAGGTTTTAGATATGTTTTCATTCACACAAGATAACAAGACCCCTGTATATCTAAGAATTTCTGCTGGACTTTTACTAGAACACTAGAATATTTCTGTTTGTATTGTGTTGTTAATTTAAGTTCCTATTGCAAACCTCACAAGACTTTTTTTCTTCACCTAAAACAAAGTAGACTGCATAAAATTAAAATATTCATATTGGAGATCCAAATATTATCTTACCAGAGTGAAAAAAGACATCTTTATCGGTTAGTTTCTTTAAATTAAATCTGTGAATCACGAGTTCATGAGCATGAAATGTTGTTTGTAATTGTTTTGGTTTTGAATTCAGCGTCCTATCTAACCTCACATTCGAGATCGACAATAGCCTTCTATTTTACCGACACGAAATGGATCATGCGCGAAGGGTAAGTTATGCTCCTCCCAAGACTCTTGTGAATCAATTCAGGACATGCTTCAAAACTGATCTGACGTCAGGATTTATGACGTAACGATCAACGCTCGGTTTACAGACTATACTGCAAATTGATTGCATCACGAAGACATAGCGCGAATTCAATCGCTCGAGTCATCGCTACATACACTAGATGGCGCTGGAGTCGTAAGAGAGAGAGGGAGGCGTCGCACGCAGTATTTCGTCATGGGGAACGATTCTAGACAGGCGCGACCTAGCCGCTAATTTGAACTCGCGGATGCTGTGACAGTATCGCTACATTCCATGCCATATTTCA
>MU186570.1:37396-88219 GCA_016904865.1 Pissodes strobi | reverse complement strand
ACCTACCTGGCTGCACTTTCTATCTTGAATTTTCAACCAACAAAACGGACACGACATATGTATTGAAAAGCACAATGATGTTTATCAGTGGATCTCTAGCTGATAATAAAGTGATATTAGATAGACATATTATGGTAAAATACGGCTCTACATTATATACCTGTGCTTATGAGGAAATGTCTTTATTTGCTGTCCAATTCATGATATATTGGACGATAAGTCAAATGATTTCAAGAAGTTCCTTGTCTATTAAAGCAGTGAAACCATTATTGGTTTCGAAGGGATCGGAGCAGTATAATGCAGTGCCCTGGTCATTCTATCTAAATTTCTCCTTGTAATATACACAAAGTCAAATTAATCAAGGCATACCTGGGTTTTAAAATAAATAGTAGGATTTGATGGCATATCGAAATTGTTTGCGTAAAGCAGTATTATTTTACCATATGCCGAGGACTTACAGATTCCAAGACAAATAGAACGGCAACATCGGATTTTTAAGAGTGTGTCACGACGACCACGAATTCACACCCATACTGGGGTCGGCCGCTTTTGCTTGCCCATACATTTTAATGTTTCGTTTTCTGACTTTGCGGATATCAATAATTTAAGATGATCTAAATCTGACCTTTATTTCGGCTTCCGATGGCACGCTTTGAGATATTGCTGTATTTGGCAATAATTGATTTTGTTTACTTTATTTTATTTAAAAATAATGTTTCTCTTTTCTTTAGATTGGCAATTTTTGTCTCTTCTTCATTTACGCTTACTTCTAGTTTTGCTAATTACAATATCGTGTAATTTCCTAAATATAGTTTGCTATTTTGACTATCGCTAATTCATTGACAATGTACCGGAAACATGGTTGGTCATTATTTTCTCCTAATAAAAACTATGCGGCAATTTTTTCTATGCAATCTAAATATACTAATTTAGTTCATTCGTTAGAATATTTTGTAAGGTGTTTTAGCATTGGTTAAATAGATAAAGCCGCTGTATCATTAGGAAGTTTGTGCAGAATCTGGCTAATTTTATTTGAATCCGTAATCCTCAAGAACATCAATTCTAAGGCATACTCTTGCAATCAAATTTTGAATTTTGAAAAATATAACAAACAGACAAGAAGAATAAAAGTAAAACAATGATCCTATCGTGAAGTAGTAAAAAAAAAACACAATAAGTTTTGGGCTACTAATACGAGAATGTAGTATATAAATCAGTTTAATTTTTATAAGATAATAGTGATGTTATAGTTCTGAGTGAATCATGGTAAAGTACTGATAATTTAAAGTGTAAAATAATGCTATGGTTATTTTTACACGATATAATTTAAACAAATATTAAGAATATAAACTGTACAATTTGGAATGACTTTCACCAAAATTACGCTTAACTTGGATAATGTTAGGTACGATATACCTCGTGTCTATAGGCGACCCTCTATAATTCTTCTCTTTTTCTTTGATGTTTTATGCATATTTTTTGGAAAATATTGATGTTGCAAATATTGATGTATTTATGAGAAGGGGCATTTACATAGATATATTGACCAAAAGTATGTAAAAAATACTGTAACGTTGTAATTGTATTTGAATATTATATCGCGATTTTCTCTGTGTATCCGTTAAATTGTGGGATCGATTTTCACATTATTACTATTACGAGTGGATTTCAGTACTCACCCGTTTGACAGCAAGCGCCTTCCGAAAATGCGCATGAAAATAGGTTATTCGTAGGAGGTTATAATTGAAGGTTTTCTCGTTCCGTCCATGAAGGTCTTTTCTGGCAAGTAAGTTTTCATCTGCTTGTTGATGATTGCCAGATAGCATTTTTTGTTAATATTACAAAGCGGGGTAACGCGTATCTTTATTTAGAGTGTGATAACCCTTTTATTTTAAAAGGTAGGTTCGACCCATGTTTTTTTTAGTAGATGGCTAAAAAATCGTTTGTCATGTCACCAGGGCCTTTCCGAGGGACTGATGCCCATTTATTCTGGGGAATTTCTTCCTTGAGCATGAGCCGGCCCCGTCTTATCCGAAGTGGACAAGGCCAAGAGTTTTGTGGGGAAATTGATCTTCCCAGCTGAGAGGTTCACCTAGCTCGTCTATCTACACTAGAGTCCAGTCCAGGAGCTTCTCACATACGAAAGGCTGAAGGTATCGGTGAGTCCTGGTAGGATCTATTTAAATTATTAAATGTTAGTCCTACCTGTATCTATAATTTAGTTCTTGCTCTATCGTTCTAATATCTCAAATGTTCTAACTCTTAAGACAATAACCAAGAAGTATATTCTGAAATATTTGGAATCTCTAATCATATCTAGTGTTATTTTTTGTAAAAGGCAGTTCTCTAAAGCCCTGCCATCCTTTTATCGCTTTCATTCTCGTTAATACCTAAAATATGCTATAGAATTAGGCCGATTATGTTATTTATCCCAAGTTTATTGTATCTGCTTGTCAAACTCATGTCAGAAAAATTGTTAACACTATTTAAACCTTACTATTGAACGTTTCGCCTTGATATCAGTAGAATTGAGCTCAACTGTCCTTACGTGTTGCGGCTATATTTATTCCTATTTATTTTATTCTGTAAATCGCTTTTAGTTTAGCATTTTGAAGATATTTTAGAAGTTTTCTATATTCCAGCTGCCAAGGGAATAAGCTAAGGTAGTCTAGTGGATATTTATTCCCTAATTTTAACATATAAATTGTTATATATTTAAGCAATAGCAACTGGGTAATATTAAAATATTCGAAAAAATTTGATATCTTCTTGGCAGACGGCGAATATATAAATACATAACAGGTATGCAATATATCTGCATGAACCGTCTTCTGGTACCCTACACTGTAGGGGTGCATCCATCTAATGATATTAGATGCGGATGCTGTGCTTAGTAGGTCCATTCGTTCAACATCGAAGGATGTAAACCTCTATGCAGTTAGACGTTCACCAGCCATGGACCGCTTTCGAACTTGTTGGTTCTCATCGGCATGGCGTAGGTGAACATCGAACTACCCAGAGAAATCCTGTCATTAAGCCAGTAGGATTTCTCTGGGTAGTTCGATGTTCACCTACGTCATGCTGATGAGAACCAACACGTTCGGTAAATTTTTACTTTGCGCTCTTTTCGAATTTTGCAATTTTTTTAGGTGACGTCTATTAAATAGTATTGGAAGTATTTTGTGACACGTTACATATTGCGCAAAGCACTTTTGATGCCAAATATTGAAAAAATATCACTGGCTGTTTAGTAATATATTTTAACGCGAAAACTCTCCCAATTTTACGTTTATTATGAAAATTTACTTGCAATTTTGTCACACTTGACTAACATTCTTGATCTTCAAGTGGCTAAATGTCTCAGGTCAGGTGCATATTTCAAAAAGTGAAACCAGAACTTGTCAAACTAACTAAAAAAGTACCAAAGTATAGAGACAAGCGCTTTATACGCGCGCTTGTATAGCTTAAGGGATGATATGGCCACATAGTAAAGAAAATCGGAAAACTCATTCCCCAGATACTTCTTAATAGACCATTTTCGTGAATCATCCTGTATATATCTTTTAAATTATAATTCATTTAAGCAAAATAATTTTAATCAAAAATATCTATTTAGATAAGTACTAACTTATTTATAATTTACAAAATTTCGTCAAAATTGGGTGTTGGGGGGATATAGTAGTAAACAATTACTAAAAAAATGTGTGTCTCTGTGTATATCTATCTGTCACACAACTTGTCTCCAAAACCGTTAAGTCGATTTCGACCAAAATCGGTATTTGGGAGTTTCTGGTGAATTTCTCCAGAACTTTTTTCTGGGTTAGTTTAGGTTAGTTTGGGTTGGTTTAGGTTAGTTTGGGTTAGTCTAAGTTAGTTTGAGTTAGTTTGGGGTAATTTGGGATAGTGAAGAGACAAGCGCGCATAGCGCGCTTGTCTTTTTACTCTGGTTAATTAAGGTTAGAGAGGTAGAGAGTTACTCTAAGCCAAGAATTTTCTTCTAATGGATTTTCGCTCTTTTAATTTTAATTTTTTTTTTTTTGAAATGAGATTGATGTATTTGAGGCGAAAAATTTTGATTGTTCTGCGTTGAGAGAGGTATTATAATGTCAAAAATAAAATTAATTTCTTCCTAACGGATTTCCGCTAAACGAAACTTGACCCAGTTTTTTTTCTAACCTCAAAATTAAGGGTAAGTAATTTACATGAATTAAAAAAATTGATTTTCTCAAAATCGGCTCTAATGATTTTCTTTAAATTTTCTACATGTTTACCATTTAGTAAGGCATGTACTGCACCATTTTTTCGGAAAGAATCGGTAAATGCCACTATATACTCTTGGAACAAAAATGAAAAAAATCTTAACGATTTTATTCAAACTCTCTACTTATTTACCAATTAGTAAAGGAACTAATATGCATTTGTTTACTTTTCCTAGGAAAAACAAGATAAAGCCGCTTTACTATTATAGTGGAAATATTGACCTTCCAATTTTTCCTAGTTCTGTGGCGGAACTATGTTTCATTTTTTTTTTTAGTTCTGTGGCGGAATCAATGAGCGAGAAAGTATGTGCGGCCTTGCCGTACCGTCTATTTAATGTTGTTTTCTTTTTAGTTAAGTGTTAAACATAGTTGACTGGCCAATTCGTATTCCTACTGATGTTGAAGTCCAAACCCTACTGTCATAAGTTGGATCCACACTGATTGATGCAAACCATTTAGTCCCAATTTCCTGTTAGGCTTCCAATTGAAATAATCGAGGTGCATATTTTCAGACTAAAGTTGAAGAGATCGATATTCAATGGGAAAATGAACAAAAGTCCGAAATATTTCGTAATATAAGGAAACCTCGACCATCTCTGGAGCCCCATATATTACGTAACATAATAAAATTAATAAGTATAGAATAGCATAGCTTATTTTCCTAATTTCTGGAAATCGTTTTTGCCATAATCCATGTACAGAATAATAATAGGTAATAATTTTAAATATAGTAATTGTGTGGTCAGAGACTAGTTTTCAAAAATATCAATTTTTCGTTATCAGTGTTCTGCTTGTGATAACAAGTAGGTATTTTTCACTCCTGGCTAACGGAGGTACAAATAAACATTTTTTTATTGTTCCTGAAAATACTTTGAAAAAACGCGAAGAATGGCTTCAGATTATGAATCTAAATGATAAGTCGACTAGAATATATTTCTGTGGAGACCATTTTGAAGATAAAAACTTTGCGGATTCGTGACAAAGGAGATTAACTAGATTTGCGGTACCCTTTTTAAAGCCTCGAATCAAAAGTATCAGTGATATTCTAATTAGACCTCCTCACACTTCCCACAATGTCCCCCATATAAGCCAACCTTCTCCATCCACAAGTACATGTAATCCTCTTTTTATAGAAACTGTTCTAAGGGCTAATCCTCCACACATTTCACTTTTTTCGGCTTTTGAGGTTTAGATTAAAATAAAAATTATATATACCTATTATAATCAAATGTGTTTTATTTAATACTAGCTGACCCGGCGAACTTCGTACCGCCTAAGAGCCAATGAACGTCGTGTTAAATTTTAGCTATACTTAATTTATTATTTTATTAACGTAAAAAAATCAATACAAAACATTTATTATGTTCAGTGGTTTATTAGGATAATATATTTAACGAAAGTTTAATAAAAGTTAAAAAATCAAGTATTTCAATGGCGTGTCAGCAAGACATTTGCTTTATTGCAGCTATGTATATTGCTGCATGAGTTGACTCTGGTTGATTCTCTTTACTGAAGCACATTGTGATATACGACATTTTTCGTTTTAATATCATGCGCATTTATTATTAGTTTATTAGGATAATATATTTAAAGAAAACAAAGATTCAAAAAAGTACAAAAATCAAGTATTTCAATGGCATGCCAGCAAGACATTTGCTTTATTGCAGCTATGTATATTGCTGCATTGGTTGACTCGGATTGATTCTCTTCACTGAAGCACATTGTGATATACGATATTTTTCGTTTTATTCTCAGGCGCAAGAACAAATAAAGCGGATGGTTTGCCGCCACGTGAACATGCCACGTACAATTTACTATGAGAAAAACATGCATTTTCTACATTCAGACCACAAACACTCAAGGCTTGGCCTTCTGATTTGTTAATCGTCATGGCAAATGCAAGACAAAACGTTCAGCAATGCTGAATGTTTGCCGCCAGCTGAAGTTTCTTCACATAGCGCCACAGATTTGATGATTTGAGGCAAGCATTTATTTCATCTGCAGCAGTCGATCTTGGAATGACTGGCAGTGTTTGGCGGAAATCGCCAGACAATAAAACCATTGCTCCAAAACATCTCGAGTCATTGCGCAGAACTTTCAATGTTCAGTCAAGTGCTTCCAATGCGCGATTGTACGCCATTGTGCATTCGTCCCAGATGATGATTTTAGATGCTCTACTAAAACTTTGGCCATTACGGAGTGTTTCGCAATGTCGATTATTCATTAGTTTAGGTTAGTTTGGGTTAGTTGAAGGTTTAACAGCAATTTTAAGGCTGAATGAGCCGTACGGCATCCTTCTAACAATGTGTCCGCTATTCCAGAAGAAGCAACTGCTACCGCAATGTCAGATCTCGCACGAATATAGTGGCCAAAATCAATGACATGAGGAATGTCTTCCCAGTTCCACCGGGGCCATCCAAAAAAAATAAGCCACCATTTCCATCATCAATTGCCTTCGTTAATGTATTATAGACTTCCTTCTGTTGGGGGTTCAACAGGGGTACATTCGTTTGAACTGACTGGTATAATAATTCATGTCGATCATATTCATGTTCACGTTCCAATTCTCCAATAAATGCGTTATTCTTTCCACTATCTAGTGCTGGTATTCCTAACCTGACTAACAAACTGCCGCACATGAGGTAACACATGTCTTCGATCAAGAGCAAAGCCTGGTTATGCATCACCTGATTCACCTCAAGATCGGGACTTCTTGAACTGTCACGAATTCGATGTAAAATGTCTTCTGACATGTTTTCCTTGTATTTGTTCCACAGGTCACGTGGATTCGATGGGAAGCATGTCGAAATGATGATTGCAAATAATGTGCGTATCTGACTTGAAGTTGCAGAGATCATCGCTTCAGCGATTGTCATGTCCCAATTTAGCTCTAGACATGCAGCACGAAATGTTGGACACACTAAACCATTAACACAGTTAGTAATGATTGAAATGATGTTGGCCCACGAAGATTCACCAGCAACAACCGCAAATAGAAGCATTCATCATTCTTTGGATGAACTGTGTAAATACGACCAAGAGCATCAGTAGAACGCACATCCGGATGGCCTGGAACCGCTGAAATTTCTTCGATGAAGCGTTCCAAGTGTAATAACGTGGCATCTCCGAGTAAAGCGACATTCGTGCAAACGGATCGCTTTGGCAAATCTCAAAAAAATTGATCAATGTTGTCGCTGGAATTGCACGATGAGCAACATTCGACGCGGTGAAATATACTCGTTGGCCATTCTCCAGATGCACCGCCAAATGTACAATAGTGGGATGACGTTCGTGAATGGGGAATGAGAATATACGCCAAATCGCCTCATAGCAATTCACATATCGATCAATTTGATAGCGCGTAATTTCATCGTTGGTATTGGAGGTTTGGATGCCAAAAACCGCCATATCGCTGCCTTTCGTAACATATTTGCAGATGTATTTGATGGACTTCACCGAATTGCAACACTCAATGTTGTTGCTTTACTATCGATATTTAAGCAACACTAAGTACGGATGACTGATCTACCGAATAATCTGGAATGATTGATACCAATCGATTTGACAGTTGTCATTTATTCTCTATAATTTTTATATTTTTCTATTCGAGTATTTTCTATGTATTTCAATATCTTTCTAGATTTGAATATGCTTCTTTTCCACTATTTTCCGTTGAATTTCTATCGTATAATGTGTAGTATGTCACTGATTTGCAGTGGACATCAAATAATACTAAAAACCTATAATCGTGCGTGACATGAGCTGTCAATTGCGGAAGATGACAGAGTTCCAAGCCTAATTTATAACTAATTTTGTGTATAATTTTTTATACGAGAAATTTTCTGATATTTTAATAGTTATTCTGCTATTCGGGGCGGAGACAAATCCAACAAACCAAAGATGATAAAAATCGGTTCAGCCGTTCTTGAGTTATAAGTGGTGTAACTAACACGACTTTGTTTTATATATATAGATTAATAAACTTCCCTACTTTATAATATAAAAAGGGAACAATCTTCCTTTAAAAACGTCTGATATTTAACACCTAATTTATGCTTCAAAATTAAATTATACGTTATAATATTACAAAGTGGCAACACAAAACTTTCGTCAAAACTACATAATTATGCATAAAACCTTTGAAACATTTAAATGTGCATATACTAACTAGGTACTTTGCTTTAAATTTTTTTTTAGGTACTTTTTACCTCTACGTTCTTATAAGCTGTAAAAGTTGTGTTACAAATAACAGAAACACCTTCATTTTTCTAGAGGCGCAAAACATAATCGAACATATTTTAAATAATGACAAAAACGGAAAAATTATATGCGAATTTTAATAAGACCGTATTCCGAAATTATTGAATTTGCAATTTTTACTGAATTTTCATTCCGACACATCATTTTTGGCAGATTTTACGGGCAAAGTCCGCCAATAAAAACATTTCGGAATGAAAATGCATTAAAAATAGCAAATTCAATTATTTCGGATCACCGCTTAAAAAAACAATAATTTTGAATATGGCGCCATACAGTCGGTAAGGAAATAATTTACATTACCGACCCATAAACACAAAAACAGTTATCTTTAATACCGATCAACCCATATGTAATTCATCCCGAGGATACTGGCGGCGCTAGTGAAAACTGTCTTAAAAAATATCATTGATTCGGCAATCTCTCTTTTTTATTTTATTTCTGGAGGTTTCCATCCTTCGATGCAGAACGAATGGATCTACTAAGCAAGCATCCGCATCTAATATCATTAGATGGATGCACCCCTACAGTGTAGGGTACCAGCAGACGGTTCATGCAGATATATTGCATACTTGTTATGTATTTATTAAAATATTCTTTTAAAGATAACTCCTCTCGTTAAGTAGTATCGAGGTAATTTATTGAGATTTTTATATAGTAATTAGTAATGTTAAGTTATTGATCAGAGACTTGTTAAAGTACCATAACTAGTGCTACTTTTTGATTTGAAGTTTAATCGCAGTGAGTACAAGGACTAAATCGTATAATTGATACTTGATTATTGTAATTTCTAGTATTAGAGTGTCAAGATGAAACTTAATTACCATAGCATTTAATATAATTATAATATGAACATTAATTACCACCTGTGGCATAAATAGGTGATATTCCATACATTTCTTTAGCATCATATTAACCATTAGTACTCAGAAAATCTTCTAAATTTTAAGAAAGTAGATTGTTCTACCCAAGTACTATTCTTTTCCTAATAAACTGGTTATTTGTATTGTTGGTGTTTATTTTGGAAACTATATTTACGATATAATTCAATCTCATTCCAATTTTTTTACGCGTTTTCACAGGATATTTTTTCTAAATTTTATTATCCGATTTTCAGACAGATAGAATTTCTAATAAATTTCTTGCAGTAAAAATTTAGTGGCGTCCGCTCTAACTGCCATAAACTTTAACCTACGCCTGTAAAAAGAACAAAACTACAAACGGCTGAGTGAGTTAGGCATATGGACCAGCTGAATGAGCAATTAGCGAATAAAGCTGATTACAATACACACAATTATAATTCTTTGTTTACACATAACTTTAAATCTGTCGTAAACTTCCCAAAATATGTAACACGATCAAGTCATTCCACGCTCTTTGACGCTTTTAATTTTATTTAATAACTTTCACACCTGATTAAAAGAAACTGAGGGTGAATAAAGTTGAGAAAAAAAAATTAAATTAAGAAAATTTGCAGTTAGTGATACGTAGGCTAGATCAAGCCGGGGAGTAAGAAGGTATTTATATAAAGGCTTCAGTAGTCAGAAAGTGCCCAAGTTGTAGTATGGACTCGTTTCGGGTTGGGCTTTGCAACAGAAAATAAATATAAAGAAATCAGCGGTGACCGCTAGAAATTTGCTATAAAAAAATTACTAATAAAATCAGAATTCAGATATAAAAAAATAACGATAAATCAAAACGATTCAATTACTGAGCCCAAATATTTCAAATCATTTATACTTATTCCTACATTCCTTTTGTATTCCTAATACTAAAGATAACAAATAAAACAGATAAATACTTGAACAGAAAATCGGTTTATTACCATAAATTGGTTTGTTTCATTACAAGAGTAAATCTTAAAGGTTTGATTTAGTCAATTAAATTAAATTGCATAGGAATTTAATTAAAATAATTATGCCTGGTAACTACTAAATTGAAAATGTTTAATTTATCTTAGCAAAAACTACAAACGATTTACCTCGCTAAATACATTAAATGGTTCATTCGTATAAATACACTAAATAATGTTGCTTTACTTGAAGCGATAACTAAGCAAAATAATTATTAAAACCGTGAATTAAATTCAAACTGAGACTACCGCTGACGTATAGCTAAAGACAACTGGTAAAATCATAGTTATAAGAAAACAACTAACCAATTAAAAGTAAAACGATTGCCTATGGCAGTATGCAAAGTAAAATCACCGAGTTGAAAAGCAAGTCCAATAGACGAGATATAACTACTCATACTTACCAGTTATAAAACAAGTAAAGCAAATGATAGGCACTAAATAACAGGTAATTAATAAGCCCAGTCCATGATCATGTTCTGCTTACACTTCTGAGCCCACTAGGACACCGCACTAACTAGTGTATTCTAGTTTCAAGTACGTTAACACGACCGTGAAACAGTACTTAGAGCGTTATTGAAGTAGTTAATTATTAAAATATTTTTACCTTGCTTTGAGTTGACGTAAGTAGTTGAATATGTACCAATAAAAGTGAATTAATTTTTGCAACAGAATAAAAAAAAATTAAATGTTTAAGGGCTGGCTAACCTGGTATAAATTAACCAGCAAATATATGTATTTGTAACTAAATCAACCACAATCATTGAACAGGAAGGACTCTGCACGCGAAGCAATTGGGAACCTTATCAGTCAACGTAATAAAAAAGAAACTTCCTCAGTCATAGAAGGACTCTTCAGTTAGTCCGTAAAAAAGCAGTCAGAAAAAACCTGCGAACCATTAACATATCCAAGGTACCTGATTAAAACACAGAGCATGGGTCATTGACAAATATGTCAAGATAAAAAAAAATACCCCCTACAACCGATGTCTCCCAAAATTCATTTCTCAGATTGTGGGGTTAGTAGGGGGGTTAGGGCTTGGTTAAACCAGAAGTAAACACAACTTGTATTATTGGTAAATTAGTAAGCCAAAGTAGCACATATTATAATAATATGAAGGGAGACTAACAGGTTTAAGGACAGTCAATTTCTGGAAGTTTTAAGGTTTATGGATAGAAATGATTTAAAAGGCTAACTTTAAAACTTGAGTTAGAAACCAGTTTTCAAGCAAATATTGATAATTTGTCTAATATATTTAACCTAATGCTTGATGAGCTAACCTTAATCACATAGCTTTTGTATTTAACCTTGTCTAGTATTTTGAATAAGAACCGAGGTCAAACAAGCATCTAATTTTCAGGTAAAATTATTTTTTAAACTAAAGAACTATTGCCTTTTATTATCACAGGCAGTAACACTCTAAAACCCCGTTTAAATAAAGAAATATTGCCCATTTAATTATAAAATGGGAAAAGCAATATTTAATAATAATCTTGGTAAATTGTAAATTTAACTCTTCTTTTAGTAATTTTATCATGTATCTTGACTTAAAGTGTTTGTGCCATTCCTCTTAAAAAGTTAATTAACCAGCCGTCTAACGGTTCAAGTCAGAGAAATCGCGAGTCGACTTTTTGTCAAATTTCAGCGCGCTGGCTGGCATTTTTCATTTTCAATAAGAGAAAGGACAGGTTCTTTTATAATAATTATTTGCCTCTCGAAGAAGACCCAACCAGTCTACCAGAAGAACCAATAGCCTTCGGCTAATTACAACGGTACTGTAACATCGATTTCTCAATGGTTTAAGGTGAGTTTTTTAGTGCTTGTTAGGCCAGAAGTAAATACAACGTATAATACTGGTAAATTAGTGAGCCAAAGTAGCACGTCCCCTTTTTGTTAAGAGGTAAAACCATTTAGTTGCATGAAAAAAACCTTTTGTGTGGGACATAATTTTTTCCTCTAATAATTAGAGTAAAAATCACCATGTATTGGTTTTTGAATTTGGAATTGTCAGTCTTCAAATATATAAGTATAAAAAGACGTAGTTAAAATTAGCAGCTTATTTACATATTCTCATAAATACAACTTTATGAACCCAGTAGTACCAAAACTATATTCTTTAGTTGAACTCCATGAAATATAAATTCCAGTTCCAGTAGTATCTTTTATGTCAGCTCCGTGATAGAAAGTATCTAAAAAAACTAATTAATACAATTACACATCATCGTAAATTCTCCTCAAAATATGGTATTAAAAATTCGAACCAATTAATAGATAATCAGATCTTTAGAATTTCCAGAAAATTCGAAATTAATTTCGTTTGAGATCCAAAACTTATTTCCGACTATTCCACAAATGTATACCATAAGCATTTTAGACCAAATTTTAATCCATAATAAATTTAATCCAGTCATAAAAGAGGATATACTAGATACATTTATAACCTCTCTAGACCAAAATTACTTTGAATTCTATAATAAAATATTCACCCCAAAAGAAGGCTTAATTATGAATAATCCTTTAAGCCCTTTGTTAGCCGAAATATTTATAGATAATTTAGAATCACGTATACATCGTTCCCTCTTGCAAGGTATAAGTACGATGATGACGTTATCGCTAATTTTCAAGATACTGATAGACAGTTTCTAAATTATATAAATTCGTTACATCCCTCTATAAAATTTACATTTGAATTATGGAATAATAATTTTATCTATTTTCTAGATTTAACATTAACAAACATATTATGAAAAACATAAAATTCTCTAATTCTCATAAACCTTCACACACCCTCACAAAAATTCATAATAACTCGAATAACCTTTTCAAATATAACATTTCAAGTTTCAATAGCTACTTATACAGATTATTACATGTTCCTCAAAATAAAGAAGATTATGACAAAGAACTAAACATAATTAACCAAATCACAATAACTATGATTATAAATTGGATCTAATCGACTCTATATTAAAAAAGACACTATATTATAATAAAGCCATAAGCTTAGCATATTCAAAATAAGACTCGCATAAAATAATAAACAATTACAACCCGTTACCTAATTATGGTAAACACAGTGAAATAATTGCCAAATCACTTAAATCAGAATATCCTTTTTAAGTGTGCAAAATTTGCTAAACAATAGCCCCGCCATTCCTAGTTTCCCCGGGATGTGGCCCATCAAATCCCATCGTCCTCTCCAGGCTGGAGAACATTAAAGTACAAAGTCTGAAGCCGATCACTGGAAAGTGACCCAATAAAACCCATTCTTTTACATTTCAGACTAGGGGCCACCATCGATAGCCGATACTTCCAGTGGAAGCGGCCCTTGGTGGTAGATGCATAAGGCTACTCGCATCGTCCGGTGAAAGACCGCCTCACCAGAACTGGGATGTGCTGTGGTTTTTTTAAAACACGTTCCGCTTCCGCGCTGGTAAGAATAAACCGACATGATGGCGCTTCCAGGATCAAAACATTCCGGATGTAAACTCCCCGGTAGTGATGAGCAAATGCAAGATTAAGACCGGGTTAGTCTTGGTCTTGGTTTTGCATGTCTGGTCTTGGTCTTGCAGTCTAATAAGTGGTCTTGGTCTTGGTTTTGGTCTTGCAGGGTCCAGCCTTGGTCTTGCTCTTGCTCCAAGACTCTTGCAAGTCTTGCACTTTTACAGATTTTTACTGGAGGCAATTTTTATAAAGAAAATAAAAAAAAATCAAGTCATTTCAAGTAAATAAAGGTTTAAAGAAAGGGACAGTATTTGCCAGTATGAAAATTTTGATTTGTCAATATTAAGTACCACAGCGACAAATTTTAACATTTCGAGTTAAGGAATTACTTGTTTAAGTATGTCCGTGTAATATTTAAACATCCTGTGTATTTACAGTTATAAATTGCGGCGTTAACACAAGAACTATTTTAGTTAAACGTGCATTTCATTTTTTAAAACATGGTTGCCCATTATTTATTTGAAATATAAGTATTTATCTACCTTGATAATCGGATGCAGTTATTCTTTTCATTTTGAATATTTTCCTATAATAAAATTTCCGTAAGTTTGAAAAAATATATATCAAAGACACTGGATTTTGCGTCTTTCTATAAAAACCGATTCTTGTTATATTCAACTTTAAAAAACTACTTTTAATACCCTTTAGAAAAAATTGGAAAAAAACGCATTCAGCTAAAGAACTGCAAAGTTTAAAATATCCTAAAAGAACCTATATAAATAGTAGGTATGTAAAATAAACTTTCTTTTGATTCAAAAATAAAAAGCACGGACATACAATGAGTATTACAATCAACAAAGAACAATTTTATTAAAAAACAATAACCATATTACACAGCGTAGGACAAGGACGACTGTTGAATTCTGTACTATATATTCTCAAAAAAATATAGTAGGTACAAACAAATATTTAAAAATTACATAAAACCAGCAGTTTTTAAAAATATTTTTTTTGTTTTTTTTTGAAATTATGACGAAAATGAAAAAAGATAAATAAAATTCATTATGAAATTCATTATTATGAATTATAAATTCATTATGAAAGCAGATTAATTCATTATCAAAGCAGTATTAAACTAGCCATTAAATATCGTACGTTTTCCATTTAATCAAATTTTTATCTCTTATAGATTTCAAGATCCCAAATACATGTCTATCCTTTTCGGACACCCTATATGCGAAGAACCCAAGATGATGCTTCAATTTTTTGCTTTGTAACATCAGAATATGCGTATTATCGTTGACTGAATAATAGGGGCATCAGTTAACGGTATTATTATAGCCTACAAAGGGTATACTGGCCAAAACCACAATACGGTCTAACTTTCCCTGCATGTACCTCATAAAGAAAATGACTTTTGACAAGTTTTTTCTCCACATTTCGACCCAACAATTTCGATTCCAGAATTAAGAGCAATATGTAAACAAATAAAAATTGCAAAAAAAAACGCAAGACCGCAAGACTCTTGCGTGCTCGGTCTTGCAATACTAAGTCTTGGTCTTGCATAAGTCTTGCACTGCTCGGTCTTGGTCTTGGTCTTGCAGGCCTGGAGCTGGTCTTGGTCTTGGTCTTGCTTTTTCTGCAAGACCAAGACTAAGACCGCAGGACCAAGACCAGTCTCGTTCATCATTACTCCCCGACAATTCGAAACTCCGGGCGCCGGCCGGGTAGCCCTGGGTTAGGTATATAAGTTCGGAACTCGGTTCGGAATATGCCTTTTTGTTCGAAGCGACCTTTCGTGCAAGTCATTGATTACAGATTAGTGATTTTAGCAGTAGGTATTGTAAGAGGTCAGTATTTCACATTCCTGTGTTATCAATGTTATTCGTATTTCTTATTACTTACTCTTTGAAATCCTTGTCTCACTTCTCAAACCACTCTACAGCCTACTGTTTAAGCCATGGGGGTATAAACTCTCTTCAAAAATGCCATTTCACCATTTTAAATAATATTTACCTGTTACATATATTTACGATCTAGATTTCGCGAATAGGGAATGAGAAATTGAAGCAGCTTCCTCGAGAACAAGTATATAAGAATTATAGAATATGTGCAAATCATTTTGCACCATTTTGTATTAATAAATTTCTACCCAAAGTGCCTTTGAAAGCAGGAAGTTTACCGACAATTGGGCTACCTGGTAAGTTTACGTGTAACTAGAATAATGATATACGGTATATCTGATAATAGAGGTTACAAGAAGATAAATCATGTAAGCATTTCAGTTTTCCTTATTGTATTGCTTTTACGATTTCATGGAGAAGAATCTACACTAACCAATTCATTTTACTCATGGATACAGCCTGCAAATGAAAATGTCTCATCTATAATAATTAACAATGATGAAAACAGTGAAATAATGACTACAACGAGAATGATTAGGGATGATATCTCTCCTGTTCCAGGACCATCTCGTTTGCCAGGTACCTAATATTTTATAAAGAACTTGGTGTAAAATTCTAATTAATTGCCAGTAACATTTATTTTATATACAGAATAGTTTAATTTAAGGTTTTCTAAATATTGTCATTTATATTATAATATTTTCTAGTTTACATTTTTATATATTTTAATATAATTATATTTATTATTATATAGGGTGTTACAAATTCGAGACTAAGTATGGGAATCTCGTAAACCGTAATAGGTAGAGGGTTGATTAAAAGTTCCGCATTTTGATGCTTAACAAATTGCCGTTTTAAAAGTTCGAACTACATGCGAAGTTCCCGAAAAAAATCGAAACTTTGCCGCCATTTAACCGACCTTTTATCTATTACGGTTTACGAGATTCCCATACTTAGCCTGGAATTTGTAGCTCCCTGTATACATGCGATCGCCATCACTAAAACACTAAAAACACGTCATTTTGTATAGAGTGTCCGCTTTTCAACACTGCAGAGTATCTCGGTTATTTTTTGAGACACTGTGCAAATTTTTTATAAAACTGAAGTTACCACCACTAGATATGCTTTATTTTTCTGAGTGCCTGAGCTACAGGGTAATTTTGATAATTTATCCCTTTGAAGCACCCTGCATCACGGGCATTTCAAAAATTATACTTTGGCCATATTTATTTTTTCGTAAAATATAAATAGTATTTTATTTTTTTTTTAAATACATTGTTAAAAAATCAATTACGCTACAGGATTCCCCGTTAAAAAACTACCAAAAAGCTGTTTCCGCTTTGGCAATGATTTTTAATATATCTGAGATACGGCGGGTGATTGAAAGGAGCAAATTCTTAAAAATCATCCTGCAGCTTAGATACAAACGAGCTACGAATAATCTGTTTGTGGCAGCGTTACCATCATAAAAGAGTCGAGGGACGTGTAAACTGCAACTCTGTATCTTTAAAAATAAGTAAGATATCCTGCAAAAGTGTTTAAAAATGGACATCCTAAAAGTTGTTAAATTGGTAGTGCCTAAAAGTTGTTAAATTGGTAGTGCTCCTAAATTTATATTTTATATAACATTTAGTTTTAAGAAACTTTAATTGAGTGCCCAAGAGATACATTTTGCAATCACATATAAATAACAACAATTTACTAGATTAGTTTGTAAAAAGGTGATCTTTTTGTAAGAAATGTGTTGCCAAAAATGTGCTTACTTATTTCTACATCAATTTTTAGGGTCAATTTTAAGAAGTCAAACTCCCTCTTTGCCAGTGCAAGCTTCGCCAATATGCACAACTCCTAAAAGCAGAAAAGGTAAGATTCGTATACTACTTTTATAAAAAAGTTATTATTTTTAACCCTACATTTATTGTTTCAGATCTACACAGAAGGTTATCTCTGCTGAAGTCAATATCGGCAACAAGGGTGTCACAGTTGTCACCAAGAAAACGAAAGCTATACCGGATAGCAAAAAATTTAAAATCCATTTCAAGGCGGCTTTTCGAAGACCACAGGAGTTATGTGTCAAAAGTCGAGCAAGCTACCGATTTTGCAACAGTCAATGATTTCATGAAGAAGTCTGTCAATAAAACCTCATTCCGATTTATAATGTCACAGATTACGCAACAAAAGTTGAAACCTAGAGGCCGAAGATTCACGAACCAAGAAAAGATTCTTGCGTTATCCTTAAGCAGAAATTCTAACAAGAACTACAAAATTCTGCAAAGCATATTTGCTCTGCCTTCAAAGCAGACAATAAATAGGCTGCTAAAAAGAGTTCCTATGAGATGTGGCATAAACAGATCAATATTCAACTCTCTTCAAAAGACAGTGTCAAAAATGGCTGCTCAGGACCGATTCTGTTGTATTTCTTTTGATGAAGTGTCACTATCTGCTGGACTTTCTTTCAATTTGAAGTACGATTGTATAGAAGGTTTTGCAGATTTGGGAGAGAGTAAAACATTAAAGTTTACAGACCATGCCCTAGTTTTTATGGCAAATGGTATTAGGAAAAAATGGAAGCAACCACTGGCCTTTTATTACGTGGAAAGCGGTGTCAACAGCGGAGAGCTTGTAAGATTGTTGAAAGAAGTAACAAGTGCACCACAAACAGTCGGTTTAAAAGTTGTTGCCACAGTTTGTGACCAGGCGGCAAAAAATAAATCGGCCATAAAAGAATTACAGCGACAGACCAGGGAAACCTACATAAAAAACAATACTGAACAGAGGAATTTTGGTTTTGAGATAAACAACCAAGAAGTCGTACCACTGTATGATGCTCCACACATGCTGAAGGGAATAAGAAATAACTTAATTAGAAATGACGCCCAATTTAAATGTAAAACTGGACATATTCAGAAAGCATCCTGGAAAGTGTTCCAGTTAGCTTATAAGTCAGATACGCCAGACGATCTAGACTATAGACTATTTTCATTAAGTGATTCTCACATATATGAAAATAAAATGAATAAAATGAAAGTAATTTTAGCAGCACAGGTGTTTAGCCAAAGGGTAGCATTTTAAATTAAGCATGTCACTGAAACAGGTAATTATCTATTTTATTGCTAATTAGCTGAACTTATCTTTCATATATATAATGAATGGATTTTTTAGCCTCCAATTTTCTGCCACCAGAGGCTGATGGAACCGCCGAGTTTGCCCTTTTTTTTGATAAGCTATTTGACAGCGTCAATGGCTCTATCATTCAACCCACACATGGAAAGTATTTACGATGTGCTATTCAACTACTACAGGAGGACACGTTGTACCGCCCTCAGTGAAAAGTTGGATTCATACCGTAAAAGCTATCAAATATCTGTGGGGAAAATTGAAATTAGATAATTTTAAATTTTTAATGCCCCGATATCTAAATCAAGATGGGTTAGAAAACTTTTTTTGTAAAGTAAGAAGCTTGGGAGTACGTAACAATAATCCTACTTGTTCACAATTTGCGCAGTGTTATGTCACGCTTATAGTGAATAATTTTATGGGAACGCACTCACCAGGGGCAAATTGTGAGGATGAAGGTTGTGAGGGGGCTTTAGATAACTTAAACTCATTTATAACATCACCATTTGATGAACAAGTGGTAGCTTTAAATTTACCTGAATGTGAAACTTTGCAATATAACCCTCGCAATATGGAATTAATGGATGTAATTGGCATCGATACATTGCTGGTTTTGTTGCAAAAAAAATACTCAAAAAAATTGGAATTTGTCCAGAGTGTCGGTCAAAATTAATTTCAAATAATTTAGATCGTGAGAACAGACTAATTGAAAGTAGAGCATATAGTCCCAAGGCACTCCTTCGCCCTTCTACGACATTTTCAAAGCTGTTCATAAAATATTCCTTTAATTTAAGTATATATATATATATATATAGAAAAATATTGTACATATAGTAACATTTCATTTTAAAACAATTGTTCAAAGAGGATGATTTTATTTCGTTCACCTGTTGTTTGCCAATTCACTAACTAAATTTTATATTTTTGTATGGGTTAATAATATTAATAGATCCCTTAAAGGAAAAGATGAAAACTTGAAAACACAAAATCTTGGCTATGTGCGTACTTTGGCAAGAAATCGCTACCAAAAATTCAAAAAGTTTAAAAAACGTTTATAAGTAATTTTTTTTTTAAATTCTACTGTATTTTGTACTATTATTATTATAACTAAGTTTGGGTCGTTTTTTTTAAATTTAATTTTGCATTTTTGCATAAGGTCAGTTGGGTCGAGAATATCAAACTAGAAAAGTATATACACATGCAGCTAATGTAAAAACTTTCAAGTTCTTACCCGATTTTCATTGTTTTTCAAGCTATAGGCTGATTACAAATTATCAACAATAATTTTACTGTTTTATGAAAACTCTGATGCTTTCATCATGCGCAAGGACATTTTTTACATTTTTCCACCCATTTCTGTGACCATTGGAAAATAAACAACTTTCATCACATTTTTCCTCAGCCGAAAATATCATATGTGTACCTACTTCTGTAGTTTGTTCGATTTCTTCCGTCTCGCCTTGTAATTAGTGAAGTCTGTTTTTTTTTAATCCTTGACATGCGCCAAAATTCTAAGTTAAAGGCTGCCAATGTTACGAAAAAGGTATAGCAGATCAAAACTCCCCTTTGTGGAAAGTCATCTGCATCTCAGGCCAATAATTATTTCCAAATTCCACCATGCCATCGGGAAAAATGTATATGGGCAAAAGTCCAATTGGAATTTTTATGAAATATATTGATGCAACCGGCCATAGTTAAGTATATCATAGCAGAATATTTCATTTTGTGACTTAAGCGTTAAAGAAAAACAGATTTTATCAACATCATTAATAAATCAGTAATAAATAAATAATTAATAAATATGCATATTATTTACCTACATTGATGTTGTTTTATTTATCACCAATATGCCTGATTATCAAATATTTGCTAAATAGTAAACATTTGCGCATTATTCCGAATCTTGCTGAAATTGCTATTATTCAAAACTTAATTTTTGACAGATTTTGCATAATTTCTTCCAAAAATGAAGTTTTGGAATGATAGTTACTCAAAATAGCAAATTCAGAAAGTTTCTGAGCACCGCTCTATTTCAAAACAATTAAAATTTCAAACCAGACATCATTTGAACGGCCCGCGAAAAATTAGTCCAATGACTACACCGCTATGGCAGCACAGTCGCAAAAGCTACTGGCAGATAAAACAGAAGTGAGTGTTCTATTTCGTGTATATATAAATCACTTTTCTATGATCAAAACATCATAAGCCAATTTCAGATGATCAGATGTCATTGTCATTACCTTAAAATTTTTTTTCTTCAAACGTCAGTAAATCCGTCATTACTCGACTGTGTAGGCGGCCGTGAAGTTTCGTTTTTCCTCCGCCGGAGCTTTACTTTTCACTTTTCCGCCGGCGGAGGTAAAAGTGTTGTCATAGCAACATAGATACAATACAAACAGACAACAAAATAAGCGTCAACAACTCAAGATTTATTAAACTACAATTTGTATTTATCACTCAATTTGTGACTGCATTTCTAAAAATCACTAATTTAGGAACAAATTGGTTATTATTTAATCGAACTTACTCAATAACTGCTTATCAATACGGAATTAAAACGCAATCGGAGACGCAATCTTAAAAAAATAATTATTGTTGACAGTGTCCACTGACAGCTTTATGTTACATTACTATAGCAGCAACCTGTGCCTATTCACCGACACCGGTCTAAGCCGCCTTGCGAACCCACTTCTCTTTAATAATAATTGGATATTATTACTATCAAAAAGAGATGTTTTTGCATTAATTTGTCGACATTTGAAGAAAAAACAGCATATTTTATTTGGAGGAAAAGTTACTTTTCATGGCTTGCTCTCTATTACCAGCCTCACTCCGTTCGGCTGTTAAACACGAGCGCGCCATGAAAAGTATCACTTTTCCTCCATATAAAATAATATACTATTTTCTCCAATTGACAGCAAATATTAATTTTGCAGACACATATCAATCAGCAAAGTAATACTTTTCCTGCCTTGGCAGCAAAGTAAGTACTTTTCTGCCTAGGCAGCAAAATGATTAGTCTTCATGGGAATAAAACGTTTGACATAAGTTGTCAAACTATAATTCTTATGGACATATACATTTCCATAGCAACCAACCGTTCCAACAATTGCGATTTCTATCAAATTTTGTTTTAATTTATCACTACAGGAAAAATAAAAAGATTGTGGAAATTGTAATAATTTGCAAATATACAATATACATATATCATTATAAACAATCGGAGAAAAAATTATATGTTCAACTCGGCAGCAAAGTAGATTGACTAAACTTTTTTATATTTTGACCAAATTAGCTAATGTCTGTTGTATAGTATAGTAGGTATATAGGTATAATATATGTATAATAGGCAAGTAAAAATGATGATACTGGCAAAAAAAAATTATTCGCCAGTTTTTAATAATTATTATTACTTTGATATGACTCACTTCACAACTAACTGTAATTTTTTTAAATCACAAATTTTGCTAGTCAAGTTATGTTTTTAATTACACGGGGGCTTGTAACTAATTAATACTGATAATAAGTATACTGCTATTTTAATAATATTAAGGGATATTTTGTAAAGGGAAATATAAAAATAATATTTAATAAATAATAAATTTTATTGCATACTAAAATAAGACCAAGAATAAAACAAGTATATGTACAATAAAATTATAATTTATTGTTACTTTAATACAATGACAATCACAAATAATGGTGCCAGCCTTACTATAATATATAGTATTATACTATATTTGAGCTTAATATAGTACGCGAAAATACTATATTTGCGCCACATCAGTAAGAAAGAGCTTTAAATCTGTATTATACGTTTCTCATTTATATGTATATGGTATATGCATGGTGTTTTCTATGTTTTACACTTCACATTTAAAACCATAAATAATTGCTATATACTTAAAGAGATTCAGAATTTCGTTGTCCTAAATTCGTAAGTAGTATAATGTATTTATTATACTGGTTTACTGCTATTTATGTAGCTTTCTGGTTAATAGTAATTTGTTTAAAATAGGCATAAAACTTTAAATATGGAAAGATAAGTTGAAACAGCATTAACACCACCCAAAAGGTGGAAAGTTAAAAAAAAAACTTCAAAATCATAAAACCGAGTGGGAAAAGTCGTATACTTAGTTGACAGCGGATCCAAACAACGAATTTGCGGCTTGGTGCAAGAACTGTAATTCAACATTTTCAATAGGAAAAAGCGGTATAGGAAAGGTAGAATCAATGTTAGGAAATAATAAAAGCAAAAATATTAAGTAAATTTAAAGTACTTTTTTCCCTTCTTTCTGCATGCGTATGTTATACAGCTTCAGTTACAATATTTTTCAGAGACCGGGGTGGACAAGATGAATAACAATAATAAAAAGCAAGAGGTTGCTTCCACCTAGCACATATACCTCTAAGCATTAAAACGCAAGAATGTAAAGCAGGTTTAAGTACCTTCACTCGTTGCTCGTTCTGGGCTAAACCCACCATACGATCAGTTAACCGATTATAAAATAAATGCGCCAATGCTCATTTCATCTATGCTCAAAACGCAGTATTTGTGTAGGTCTTTCATTTTTAACATATTGAATAACTCCGTTTTATTTAACCCTGGGCCTATTTTTAAAATACTAATATATCTAAAGAGAGTCTGCGGAGACGGCATACAGAATTTTTTTTATACTTACATCTTACGCCCGGCATAATATATGGCTAATGCCTCACGTTTAAAATCATTTGTGTATCGTCGACTTTTTTTCAGTTTGTGACACTGACTAACTTGGATAAAATTAGAAAGTTCTGTAGAGCCTTTACTAAAATGGTTGGTCAGTGCAAAGTACTGTTCTAGTGATACATTTTCTCTGATGTTTTCATATTTACTCTTAACATGGTCGACCTCTATTTTTAGCTTCTTGTTTTCATGTACGACATCCGTTATTTTTTGTTTGCAGTACTTCCTTTTCATAGGAGAATTGGAAGATACTGCTGCTGGTGTTTGGGTTGAACATGAAGGAGAGAAGAGTTCTGGGGATTGAGAATCCGATTGGGTAATTTCTGGGATTTCCAGGCATAGAGGTGTATTATTTTGGGTATTGACGATTGTACAGTTTCCACTGAATATCCGCCTGAAACAATTAAACGATATGAGGATTTTAAGTAATACATACATTTACGTACGAGTAGTAATAGTTATTTGCAGGGCCGGACGCAGGGATGTGGTGGCCCAGGGCAAAGAAAAAAAGTGGAGGCCCTTTCAATTAGTAAATATCTACTGATAATTTTATTTTTACATTTGAAAAACAAATTTCCACTATTACATATTTTTTCTGTAATTTTTTGAAAATCATTATGGCAGTTGATAGTTTAGTACTCAAACAAGTTTTATTGTTATAAAATTTTTGAATCCAAGGATTGTGGAGGCCTTCAATATGTAGGACGCCCCGGGGCCCCGGTTGCCCCGCCATGAAACCGGCGCTGGTTATTTGTGTATTTAGTGTGCAAAGCAACGGATTGCCGCTTGAGAAAGAATGTTGCCGCGCATCGAAAGCAACAATCTAACTTTAGGCTCGAAAATCACACATAATTTTTTTACGGTTGCAGTTTTAATAGTTAAAACATAAAATAACCTTGACACAATTTTTAAATACCGCAGTTACCGTCGCCAGGCCCAGTGAAGGGTTAGTTTTTTTTTCAGTTACCATGGCTATTCATAGCATGCTCGGCGGAAACATTGTGAATTTTCTTTTCCGAAAAGGTTTATTATAGAGTTAAAAATATTGAGAACCGAATTAAAGACATACCTGCTGGGCATAATTACCGTCCGGTAAGATGCATGTCTTAGGAGGCTCTTCAGAATGTGACTGCCTCGATAACTGCTCTGATGTATCAAGCCGTTGACGTACCTACTATTAGTTGTGAGCGACTATAAGGATGGTGTATAATAATAGCCGAATGTCCTGAACTTCCTTCCATTGTGGGAAATAGTGTTGGGGTTGCGTCTGAATTTAGACGGTTTCGTTCTTTATTTGCAAATATTTTGAACTCAAAGTGCTCGCTACAAAGTTTATAATTTATATTAAGTCTATCCAACTTGTCCAATAAATCCTCCCGGTTGCTGGCTATATTGCCCGTGTCTTAGCTCTGTATAAAAGAAATAAAACATCAATATTTTTTGTCCAATACTCATTTCGGTCGGTAAAACTTAGATAAAGATGTAAATATGAAACGCAAAGCTTCGTTTAGAAATATATAAATAGTTTAACATATTAATTTTACTTTTATTTCTATTTAATGGAAAGATTAAAGGTTAGCTTTAGATACAACCGTTTATGCAAACATTTAACTGTTGCATAAGCCGTTGAATGTAAAACGACCCTTTTATATTTTTCTGAAATATAAATAAAAGAAGAATTAAAGTTAAATGATGCTGCATAAACCAGTCATAAACGATATATTTAATAATGTATGTACCGTGAAACGGGGCTACTTTGAACGGGAGTGTAACTTTGACCAATTAGCCGCCATTTGGTTTAATCTAATATATTTCTAAAAACTGTGGTGTTTTAGCACAACAAAAACCGTTACGAGACTTAAATATATATAATATATGTTGTTAAGCCAAAACATTGAATTATGTTGACACAATAGAAGAATAAGCATAGGAAACGTGATGACGTCATTTTTCATCTTTTTTCTTTCCTTCCAAACTTTTGTGTATACAACAGTTCACACATTCGATCAGGAAATATAACATTTTTTATCTTGTAGATCAACTTCTTAGCTATATTGTAGCCATTTTAAAGTAATTAAAATCTCACTTGTGACTATTATAAATTAATATATATAGTGGGGTAACTTTGAACCTGTTCAAAGTTACCCCACGTCTCGACGTTGCGCACAATCGTGCATACTTTTAACACGTCTGGACGTGGGGCACCTTTCATCAAGTTATCAGTTATTGTTTGTTCGCGTTTTTTATTCTGGACTGTTTTACAAAGTTTAGTTTTTGCAATGCGTGTTTACACCAGAAAGTTGGGTGCAAGAAATTATAAAAATTATACGCCGGAGACACTTTTAAAAGCCTTGGATGAAATAAGAAAATAAAAAATTAGTATATGCAAAGCTGCGAAGAAGTGCCGGATTGCCAAGGGGACTCTATAACGTCGCTTTGCAGTCGCGGCAAATAGTTTCAAATGCAGACCTGCTCACCAAGGCAACGGCGACGCGATCGCAACGCTACCTGAAAGCTACCAGTCTCGCGCGACCGAGTGGCTCAGTCTCCTTGCGACCGTGAAGATACCCAGACGTACGAATATTATCATGAGTGAGGAACAAAACAACATTAGATTTGTAGAAATAATTGAAAAATATCCCTGTATATACAATTTTAATTTAACTGATTATTCCTGAAGAGATGTAACAGAAAAGGCGTGGAGTGAAATTGCGGAAGAGATAAAAAGTACAGGTAAATAATAGTTATTTGTGTTTTTAGAGCGCAAAGTAACGGATTGCCGCTTGAGAATGTTTACCGTAAACACTGTACATAGTAATCTTTCGAAAACGGCAATCTTACTTTGCGCTCGAAATACTCACATAACTTTTTCTACAGCCTCATTTTTTAAAATTAAATGCACATTTTTCTCTATACCTATTCTGAAATTTGCAAATGACTGTCAGTTTTGACATATTATTCGGGCATATCTAAAACAGGAGTGTCAGCAACAACTGTAATGATCGCACGACTGTCATTTATTTATTTTCGATTCCCATGACTATTTTCATAATTCATAGCATACTCGACGGAAAAAGTGAGAATTTTCTTTTCCATGTTGCGACTTCATTTCAATTTAGTAATTAGTTATTTTGCGCGCGGCTGTAGAAAAAAATGTGTATATTATAAATTGATATTACAGTTTAATTCAATTAAACGCAGTATTGCCATTGCCATGGCAGTGCTCCTGCGTCTGTGATAAAGAAATTTGCCAGATAATTTCGTAAATTTTGTGGGGAACGTCTTGGCATTGCCAATAAATTTTCTGGTACGACTCCTCTTGGCCTAATAGAAATATCTTCCTCTGCTTCTATTTGCATAAAGTTCTGGTACATACGTCCTTCTCTAATACGTATAAAGTTATGCAAAACACAACAACACTTGATAATATTTGTGAAAGTTGTCGGGTTCGTACAAAGAATTGCAGTTTTAAGAACCTGAAATTTATGGGACATCATTCCAAATGAACACTCAACCGTTTTGCGCCCTCTGCTCAGTCTGTAATTAAATATCCGTTTTAAATTGTTTAGTACCCTTTGTGGATATGGGCGCATCAGATAACGTTTCAGGGGAAAAGCTTCATCACCGACAAAATAATGAGGCAACTCTTGTCCAGATTCGTCACGTGGTAAAATTCTCTCTTCTGGTAGATCCAGCCCTTCTCTTTCTAACCTTTCCAGCCATCTTCCAAGTCTACATTCTCGAAAAATTCCACCGTCACTGTTTCTTCCAGCAAACCCTGTTTCTATGGTAGTAAATATTCCATCTGCATCACTACAGGCCATTAATATAATTGAATGATAGCCTTTGTAGTTGAAATTAGCTGAACCTGGCTTAGGAATCTTCTGAATTTTTATGTGTTTCCCATCTAAGGCCCCTAGGCAGTTTGGGAGATTCCAAACCTCCCAAAAGCGATCGCCTTTTTTTCCATTGCTCTTTTTTTGGTAGACTCATGTATTCAGGTTGCAATTTATTCCATATAGCTGCAGTTGTTTCAGCAACAACAGTGGAGATGGTACTTTGACCTCTAGCAAAGTAAAATGAGAGGGACTGAAACGTGTCTCCTATTGCTAGATACCTGCAAAAAATTATTAACAATCACAAAATGCACAATCTATTTTGATTAGTAGATAGATTTTTTTCAGTGTCATTGGCGAAAGAAAAATGGAAGAATTTAAGATCTGTGTTTGTCCGCAAGCGAAAACTACCTCCTAGTGGATCAGGAAAGAAAGGAAAGCCCTATTATTCGAACAACTATATGGAATCTATTATTCAATTCATTAAAACTAACACTACAGGGCATGGGAATGTACCGTCACCGCCACCTGCCAGCGATACTATCATTGAACAGGTTGTGGAAAACCACATGACGGAACAGGAACATAATTCAGCCGAAAGCGATCAAGATACTACCACTACCACTATTGCTGTCCCTAAACCAGTGATGCAAAAAAAACGAAAGACCGACACATTAAAGGAAGTCGACAATTCTCTTATCCAATATTTTGATGCAAAGAGGAAAAAGGACAGTGCTTCCGAGACGTCAGCCAATCCTCGAAGACAATTTTTGGAAAGCCTACTTCCAGAAGTCGAAGAGATGCCAGAAACCACTTTCAGACGGTTTAAGCGTAAAGTCTTCGAGCTGATTGATACGCTAAATAACAGCCCTTTTTTACCTATTCAAAATTCTTCCTCCAGCTCCTATTCACTGCATTCTGGGTCAACATCTCTGCACTACTCTAACCCACCTCCTCTTTCATCAACCCACATAACTACTCCAGAACCTACTTTTTATGACCTAACTCCTGTTTCTACCACCTCACTATCTCAGGTTGTATCAAACACTTCTACCCAATCGGTTAACTTTCATTCTGATCTTTTCTCTCTTTAATTATTTCTTATTAATATCTGACTTGCGCATTATTGTATTCTTATAATTTTTATAAATAAGTACTTATAAATAAACTTACCTTAAAGTTATTAGTAATCGTTCTTCAATGCTCACACTTCGCCTATAATGCGTATCCAATTTCTCAATAGCGGGACCCGTTATGGAGAGTAGTAACCTAAATGTTTCTTTTGACATTCGATAAAATGACTGACATTTTTTTTCATCACATAATAATTCTCTTGAGCAAATGAAAGCTGTTCGATGTGCGTTATTAGTAATATACGGGTGAACCCAAAATCTGCGCCTCCTCTTTTTCCTTAAATAATACAATGCCACTACGATTGATTCGTCTTCACTTGACGAAGACATCTTGTACACTAGTTGATTATCTTTGCAAAATAGTAAAATCGAGTAGCGGTTGCGTAGCCTTGATGTAAGGTCTTCATAGGAACTGGTCGCCGACAAGTCGTTAGCATTTGAATATCGTCGCGGTATCGTCGCTGTCGCGTATTGCCGGTGTGATAGCCGCCTAAGTCATAAGTTAAGAAACAAGTATTCAGATAACGTGGGAAGACCGACTGTATTAAGCACGGAGGAAGAAAAAAATATTGTAAGTGTACTTTTAAAAACGGCTGAATGGGGTTACCCAATAACAAATGAAAATTTACGCCACATATTGCAGACACACTTTAATCAAATTGGCAAATCTACAATATTTAAAGACAATTTGCCAGGTAAAGATTGGATCAGAATTTTTTTTGATAAGAAATAAGAATTTATTATTATTATGCTATAGAAAAGCTCAAAATATAAATCCTAATCGTGCTGCGGTTTATAGAGATCTATTTATCACCTACTTCGATAATTTACAAAAATCATTAGAGGGTGTATTCCCTGAAAACATATATAATTTTGATGAGACTAACCTAAGTGATGAACCTGGATCTTCAAAATGTTTTTTTTTTTAAACGAGGTGTTAAATATCCTGAGAGGGTGATGTCACATTCAAAATCAAATATATCCATAATGTTTTGCGGCAGTGCGACTGGGGAACTGATACCTATGTACGTGGTATATAAAGCGGAAAATATGTGGTCAAGTCAACATGGACAGAAGGTGGACCTGAAAAATGTAGGTTTAATCGAACTTCACATGGGTGGTTTGATTCATCAACCTTTATTGATTGGTTTAACAGCACTTTTCTAGTGCATGTAAAAAATCAACAGGGTCCCAAAGTCCTTATTGGAGACAACTTAGCAAGCCATTTTTCTGAAGAGGTTGTAGAACTTGCTATAGCAAACAACGTAAGGTTTTTGTGTCTTCCACCCAATGCAACCCATATTGCACAGCCATTAGATGTTGCCTACTTTGCCCCACTTAAAAAAAATGGAGGGCCATTTTATCAGACTTCAAAGTATCAACTGGAAAAGTAGGATTGTAAAAAGATATGTTTCCAGGACTATTACAGAAACTTATGGCGGAAATTGGCGAACAAGGAAAACAAAACCTTATCAGTGGATTTCGCGCCACAGGAATTTGGCCTCTAAACAGAGAAGCCCCATTTAAAAAACTACCATCAAAACCATCAGATGATGTTGCAGAAAGGGAAAATTTAAATGATACTGTTGTGGAATTTTTTAAAAAGGCACGTATACCTGAAAAACCAAAAATACAACGAAAGAAACGAATAAATGTTATCCCTGGGAAAAGTATTTCAATCGAGGATTTTGAAAAAGGAGAAAGTTCAGGAGTGACACCGTATAAAAAGAAGTCTAAAAAGATAGTACAGGCAGACAGCGACGATGATGAGCATTCAGAAAATATGGACATAGAGTTGCAGGATAAGTCGGATGAAAATGAAGTCATATTTTGAAAAGTTAGTCCACGAATGTTGGACGAAGAACTTCTTGAACAAGATGTTCCGACTGTTAATGATTTCGTCCTGGTAAAATTTGCAACGAAGAAGACAATCAAATATTACGTTGGGCAGGTTTTACATGAACATGGATGTTTGGAATATGATGTCAAATTTCTAAGATACGACAAAAAAGCGTTTTCGTGGCCGCAAGTAAGTTTTTGTCACCCAAAAAATAATAATAAAAAAGTACCTATTCTCTGCTTTTTTGTAAAAATAAATTTATTCCAAAACTTTTTATCAAATACCATTTTCATTAAGAAGGTGGTGTGACCCAAACAAAAATGCAGAGAATCCATTACCCACCACAACGAAATCATAGAAAATACTTAAAAAAAGTAATTATAAATTATTTTGTTCACAGGTGGATGTCATATCCCTGATTATGGCCTCAGATATCATGAAAAAGCTACCAAAGCCATACACAGACCGCCGCCGCGGAAAACTAAAATGTGCCTTAAGTTTCGCTGGATATACAGTGTGCTAATAATGTTTTTAATGATTTTTTTATGTTTTAGTTTACTAAGAAATTTTTGTTTTGTTGTTCTTTCGTAAGTTTGTACCTATATTTTAAATAATAACAAACAAAAAAAAAATATTGTTTACGAATAAAAAAGTTGAATTTTATTTTTGAAATAAAAAATGCGATTCTTTAATTTTCCAATCCATAAAATACTAGGATTATGTACTATTTTTTCCGCTCTTTCCAATGGTGGGGCTATTTTGAACGTATGATACCTCTAAATGGTCATAATATGCAACATAATTCAGCGTTCAAAGTTACACCAAGACTGGGGTAACTTTGAACACTCAACTTTATTTTTTTTTTAAATTTAGCCCTTGATTAAATCTTAAAACTAACATTATTTTTGGATTCCTCTAGTAGTTACTAGCCCTCACGATTTTTTTAATTTTTTTTACCTAAAATTAACAAAGTTTGCCAACAAAATAGAGTAAATTTGTTCAAAGTAGCCTCGTTTCACGGTAATAATTATAACCATTTCACATTTTAGCATTTTACCTTGTTGTATCAGCCGGAAAGCTAAAGAAACTCTTCTTGGAAGGATATCTCTGGTTTCTACAACTTCTTACTGCACAAACACCATGACTCTCTGAGTTATACATTATTATAAATAACTTTCGTCTCTCACTATGTCAATTATTTGACAAATACACGCCTATGGTTTCCAATAGCAAGTGAAATAAACCAGTCGTAAAAATGCGACGCCGCTGGTGGAAGTTTGACGGATTCTTACCAAGGAATATCTTGCGCACGGACTTGCGCAGATGTGAAAAAAGAAGATGTGATATTGCTGGTTGTTATATGTGGATTGTTGTCAACGGGTACACGAACATGAAATGTGCCGACACTTATTGTCGCCTCTCCTTTTAGTTGTTTTCTCTCTGGTTTTACCTAGATTTTCATTGGGTCGATATCTGCATTAGCACTAACGATCTGTTGCCAAGAGATTACGCAAGTAATCTCCTCAGTAATGAAAGCTTACATCCAAAATTCCATCATGTTACCTTCAAAAGGAAAGCCGTGGTTCAACAGAAGATGCAAAAGAGTTACAAGTAGCAAGCCTACAAGTACTCGCAGCAAAATCAGAATGCTGAATGTCGCAATTATTTTGCCGAAGCGAAACATGAATGCAAGCGTGTGAATGACGAAACTAAGAGCAAACGCAATCAAAGGATAATAAATAATATTTCCGGAATTTCCGGTCGGTGGCAAGGACAGTAAGTAATAACTTTACAAAAACGTCTCTCCCACCCATGACAGACGTACGCGACATCATCTTCACGGCGACTGCAGCTAAGGTAAATGCAAACTTGCTCGCCCTAATATTTTCGTCGCTATCACCTTAAATTTCCCCGAAGGCAAGGCCCGTTGAATATGTCCAACGTCAACACTACCAGGGCAGAAGTTAAGTTCCACCACCGTGATATTCGTAAAATCCTCAAAGGATCAAGATCGGACCAGCGAATATTAACTATAACTACGATAAGAAGATTCACTCTCCGCGGCGGCACGTCAACGGTATGTCTCCTTCCCCGCGCGAAAACTAGCATGATACTGGCATGTGACCTTTGGACCCGGCGCACACTGGTCGAATTTCTAGGAAAGCTGGCCATAATAAGGTTTACCAGAAATAAGACATAAAAGTTATTAAGTATTACACGTTTAATATACCGTGTTTTAGACAAATAATTGTTGAATTTTTGCCTCATCATCTATATTATATATAGGGTGTATCAATTATCACTAACGATAAAAATCATGTATAAAAATCATTTGCATGTTCTTAAACCGTTTTAAAAAATGATTTTGAATATTAAGGGCTCCTTCGTTGTAAAAAAAAGGGTTTTAAATTTTTAATTCGATGATCCAAATTTTGTTTTTGCAACGGTTAATTCAGGAGTCTCACGAGCAAAATGAATGTTAAGCGGATGAGGGCCTGCAATTTTGCCATACATGTATTTCAGAGTTATCGCTATTTTTAAAAATTAATCTAATAGGGACGAAACTAGTAAAAATATAGAAGCATCAGTGCAGCTGTTGTTCAAAAACACTTGCTCATATTCTGACTATCCCAAGGTAATATCAAAGCCATATTTACAAATTAAAACTAAATTATAAATTTTTATCTGCTGATTCAGCCAAAGTATTTATTACCTCTTTTTATAATAACATCAGTCTTGCATCAGCAATAATGATTCTACCGAAATTTCAGCTTCAGTTTCACTTACTACAATATTATGGGAATAGGGGTGGGCGACAATAATCGATTATTCGATTCACTTTTAAGAAATTACCGATTAATCGACTTATCGATTAATATTTCAGAAAATATCGATAATCGATTATTTCGATTAATCGATTATTCAGTTATTTGCTAAAATATTAAGCGTTTAATCGATTATTCAATTTCTTGCCCACCCGTACCGATGACTTTACAACAGATATAGCTTTTAAAATTCCAATTTAATAATGCGTTGCGTTAAGGGTAATTTAAATGACATAAAACCATTTGAAAATACTTTCAGTACAACATATGAAGCAAAAAAACAGAGAAACGTAAATGCTCAAACAAGATCACTCTTCGCGGCGGCATGTCAACGGTGTGTCTCCTTCCCCGCGGGAAAACTAGCAGAATATCGGCAGGCCATGATACAAATAAAACAATCATGTTGGCAGGCGACCTTTGACGCGGCGGCCATAGATCAGCTCATCCTTTTGTCAGATTAATTTTGACGCGTAAATTCTATAGTCGAGTCAATATTCGATATAAGATAAAATAAATAATTAATAATAAGAAATATACAGTAAAAATATTGTGCAAAACCTTTAACGAATTTTAAAATCACCCAAAACGCCAAAATTTAATTAAATATTAAAAGATGGGGCAAATTCGAGCAACATTTTCTTCTTGATGTCTTTTGTCAGAATATTTGTATTCGGAAATATGGTGAAATCATTAACACAAAATCAAAATCTTTTAAATATTAGTTATTACACACCTTGAGTATTATTATCAATAATAACTAATTAAAAACGTTAACAGATTTTTGAAACAGCCAGTTGAATACAAACTTTATCAAAATATTTATTTGGCGATAATAATAAAAAAAATCCATAACGTAAGTTTGACAGGGCGCTGCAAACAATTCAGAAGATATCAATTGTATTTTTCCAAAGCCAAGTAGAGTATTAGAGTGCTATAAATAATTTCGTCATAAATTTGGTTAAATATACCGCAAACGAAAATATCGTTTATGGCCAGCTTTTATTTAAATTCAACCTGTGTGCGGCGAAGTTCGCCGATCGTTACCAGGCAACGAAGAAAATAAACGACGATTCCTTTGTCGCGCTCTCTGGCCATGGAGTGGGCCTTCTTGTCGTAGTTAATATTAGCTGATCGAACAGAATACCTGTTATCGTGTTAAAGAACAAGCCAACGAACTAACACCCATTCTCTGGGTTTTTTTCTTTATCCCAGCGAAAGGGATTTACCCATCTTCTTGGAAAGTCGCTCGAGAATAACCTATTCCAAGAAGTCAAGAAAACCACACCTTCAAACTACCGCCCAATTGCCTTGCTTTCAATATTCTCCAAAGTCATGGAATGTGTAGTCAATCAGCAACTACTCAACTACCTCGAGACCAACAGAATAATTAGCACTAATCAGTACGGCTTTCGCAAAGAGAGATTGACTGTAGATATATTGGCCTATACCACTCATGTAAATATGGAGTAGGGCAATTGAGAACTACGGAGAATCTCGAGCGATTGCGTTGTATAAGGTGGCCAGACGTCCCGCATTTTGCGGGATCGTCCTTCTTTTTTGTAAGCTGTCCAGCATTTCATGCGTCCCGCAAAATGTCCCGAATTTTCAGTTTGAAGAACAAATTTACCTTTTTGCCCTTTTTTTAACGATAACGATTAGATTATTTTTGCTGTATCGATACGAAGAATCCCATCTTGACGGAAGCCGGAACCTTAGTTACTCCCGATTTTGAAGCCTGGGCTAACCTAACTTAAGAAAAAGAGAGTTATATCGATTGCAGATTCGATTTTCGACGATCGTGATTTTCGGGAATTACTGAGTCGCTGGTGTCTCTGGCCACCGTTGAAACTCACGTTCATCTACACCAAGTTTTCGACCTTCGGATCTGCGTATTTGGCAGCAGTCAAGTGTTGTCTTCTAATATTTCACTTCAGGCATGACCCTCCGCTCGCTCCGGGGGCGCATTCAAACAAGCCTAACCCCAAGCATTGCCCAAAATCAAGAAAAAGCAATTTTGAAAAATATATGTATTAGCACGTGCGCATGCGTAAAAGCTCAAAATTGGCGTAGCTAGACGAGAATACCGTTTAATCGTTTAGTCATTTGAGTGGCCCTTAGTTGTTTAGTTTAGTAGTCGGCATCGATTGCGGTTTGGGTTTGCGTTTTGTCAAACGTTACCTAATCGAAGATAAATTACAAATTGATAAGAGGTGGATGGAAGTATTTAAACATTTTTCGGAACAAGATACCTATGTCATATTAAATTTTTAAAAAATCGTTGAATATTCTTTGAATCTACTAGACACAAATGCGGTAACTGAAAGAGTATTCATGGGCGTAAATAAAATACGGACGATCGAGAAAACACACAATAATTAATGATCGCCGGTACCATGGAAACGTAGTATCACTTGTTTTATCATCGCGCCAACTGACAATAGCTAGCTAATATTTTGACAAATAAAAAGGTTAAATTGACAATTCCACTCATATACAAATAACTTCATTTAAAACGTCATAAATCGTAATTTACTTGCGGCTAAATAGGAAGGAAGAGAAAATATATCTGGATAAAATAATCGGATAAATTGTCTGTTCCAGTCATTACCATAGCAACATTGTATTATGGTATTGTTGTGTCTGACAAGGTAGAACGAAAATTTTAAAATTCTGTCAGCTGAATTTCAAAGTGTAAGGCAAGGCAAATTTTATAACATAACATAAACATAAAAATAGTATGTCGCGCTTTGGAAATATCTGCGAAGCAGATATAATCATCGAAATACAAAAATCAGTTCCTAATAGTACCAGGAAAAGTCAATCATCAATTTGGAACCAATTCGGAGTGTTTTGCAGAGAACGGAAATTTGATTTGGACACAGAGCAATCAATTGAAGAAGTTGCAAGAATATTGATGGATTGGGGCTTCAATATGAAGAAAAAAATGGAGACGATTATAAAGAGTATGTAGTTAAAACGATATGGAACACAACGGCAAAAATGCTACAAAGTATGTATTTTGAAAAATGTAATTTAAATTTTAACCCTTTCGCTGATTCAGCGTTTAAAAAAGCCCGTGATGCTCGCAATTCGAAACGGAAGCAGTTGCAAAGTAATATAGAAAAGCGTAAGGAAAGTTCCGTCGCATTGACACAAAGCGAAATCACTAGTATGGCATTAATATGGAATGAAAATACCCCAGAAGGTCTATCTAAGAAATTTTTCCATATCGTTGCTTACGAACTAGCTTGGCGAGGAGGTGAAGCAGCAAATTGTAAGGTGAATTATTTTAGGGAAGAAAAATATAATAATGGTGAATTAACTGGCCGAATTGAATATAACACTGTTTTTTCAAAAACATGTCAAGGAGGGTCAAAAAGGTGTTGCGATAGTAAATGGCTAATAAAAACCAATGACAATCCGGATATCTGTCCAGTAAGATTATACCACAAAATTTTAACACATAGCCAACCCATATTTCAACTGATAGATTTTTTTAACTCCCAATCCATTTTGGAAAACTTATGGATCAAAAGGATGGTACAAGAATATTCCTGTAGGAATCAATGAAATTCTGAAGGGGACGAAAATTTCGGCTAAAAAAAATTGGATTGGACATCGACAATAAGAAAATCACCAACCATTCCCATCGCTCAAGCGCAATAACAAATTTGGCCAAAGCTGGTGTTAACGAACAGGAGCTAATTAAGATTACTGGACATTCCTCATCAAGTTCTATAAAACCGTATCTACAACTTAACAATGATCATGACTCAAATCTTGTAACAAACCTTCGAGAAAAATCTTCATATATTGAATCAACTACGCTGCCAAAATCAACAACTCCTTTGCAGTCAGTTTTGGAAACCTCTGCAAGGCAATCTACATCCGTTATAGAGTCAACATCTAAAGGGCAAATTGTACACAGTGGTAATTGTGTTTTTAATAATTGTTCGTTTTAAAAGTGTTATTTTATTAATATAATATAGTATTTATTGTTTCTTCTTCTGTTCATTTTTCAATAAAGTTTCTAATTTGTTTTGATTGACATTTTTTTGTATTCATGAAATTGTCTTACCAAATACTATAAGTGATCAGATTTAGCCGGATTTTTTTTTCTCTTGGTCTCGAATACTTGATTTCGGAAATTTAACGAAACCTGTTTCAACAAAATCACGAGAGCGAAGCTCGAGTGATTTCGGAAAACAGGTTGAGGTAAATTACCAGAAATCATGTATGAAAGACCAAGCAAAAAAAAATATCCTGCTCAAAATCTGAGCACGCGTACTATTGATAATATTTTGAAAACTACAAAATTTTTAAATAGAAAACCTTATACAATGTTATAGAATTATTTTTAATGCTAAATAAGATAAAATTATAAAAAAGAGGGTTTCCATTTAAAAAATTTACTTTTCGCATTTTTTTCCACTCAATTTTGAATCTTCGTTTTTGATTACCCTGATGTATTGGGTTATTATCAAAATATCAAATAAGGGTATTCAAGTAGAGCTCCCTCTGCAAGAAAATTGACATATTATGTCAAAAACGGTTAGACTTAGGTATAGGACATTATCCATAAAATATATCTAGAATTTTGCTAGGAATCCAAATATGAAGTAATAAACAGGGTATCCCTTTCAAAATAACCAATTTGTCATCTACTTCGGGTTTAACCGGAAGTCGCACAACGTTGCTCTTATTTTATTCGAATAGAGCGTCTTTGAAAACCCTATGATACCAATTTTCAGAATTCAAATGGCATTAATTTCCGAAATATTTTAATGGACGGGAATCGTGAGACACCCTATAATTTATGCCAATGATTTATTAAAAAAAATTGCTGTTTTAGTTCCTTGAAAAAATAAATAAATGTAATTATGATATATCTAACATTTTAAAAACATGTAGACAGATCATTTCAAGGAAACAGATCAGACGTTATTCCCTCCGTTAATTTGTGTGGCTAATCAATGAAATGGGTCTATACCTGTCCATGTAGCTTAGAGGATTCTTTTATCGTACATATCGGTATGAATGAGGAATCTGAACAGAAATGAAGAAAGATCTGAGATGATATTTAAATAAGAGATTTAAAATAATAAGAATTATAAGATTAAAGTAACAGTAAAATTTTATAATATGTTATATTGTTACCGTGCATTATTTGGAAATTAAATAAATTTATCTATATTTTCTATAACTTTATTAAACAACATAAACAGCAACATAATATAATTAATAAAATGGTAAATAAATTAAAAACAAAAACAAAATTCGAACGGTGGTTTCATTCCTAATGTACCCATCCTAAAAATGTGTAAGCCAACGCAATGTAGGGTTCTACATCAAAGTTCATTCCCTTCAGAATTTCACGCATCTTCACCATATCTTGAAGATTATGTAGGTCTTGTGCTATTTTTTGATTCTCCTTGCTGCCTATTTCTTCCCGAATTCTTTTTGCCTCAGGGTAACCTACAAAAGCAAAAAAAACTTTATATTTCCAGCCTGTTATTTTCTTAAGATCAAAGTATTCTTAGTAAAAAATTTAATTTTTTAGTTAGTCGTTTGTACAGGGTTTTCCCGTATAATTGCGCACCCCTTTAAAATCTTTATTTTTATAGATAGAAAAAAATTGTTTATATGAAAGTTGCAGGATTTTTCATGAAGATGTTCATGGTGAAAGAAAGAAAAACAAATGGTTATCGGAAAATTAACAGATCACTATCAACTTCGTTATTTTAAATGGAACACCCTATATATGATTGAAAATTCCAATTCTGCTAATCTTCCTCTTTTCAAATATATATAACTTATCTATGTTCGGATAAACGAGTTGCAAGTTATTTGAATTTAAAATTTGTTCTTATAAGCCATTCGAAACATTTCGAATTAGTGTAGTTAGCCATGGATACAATATATTTGTGGCTTATAAGAACAAATTTTAAATTCAAATAACTTGCAACTCGTTTATCCGAACATAGATAAGTTATATATATTTGAAAAGAGGAAGATTAGCAGAATTTGAATTTTCAATCATATACAGGGTGTTCCATTTAAAATAACGAAGTTGATAGTGATTTGTTAATTTTCCGATCATCATTTGTTTTTCTTTCTTACACCATGAAAATCTTCATGAAAAATCCTGCAACTTTCATATAAACTATTTTTTTCTATCTATAAAAATAAAGATTTTAAAGGGGTGCGCAATTATACGGGAAAACCCTGTACGTATGTACATATTACATTGTCATACTTTTTAATTTTTCTTTGAATTCTATTCATATTTCATATAGGTTAATATGCTTAAATTTGATCGTATTTGAAATATCATATCGTCTAGAAAGGAACAAAGACGGCAATGTATTTAAATATGAAAACACATGGCCATATTGACGCGCCAACAACTCCAAAGGCAAAAGAGGCATGGAACAACATAAATAAAGTATGTGAAGACAGGGTACTGATTAGGCCTTTAAGTACCTATGCTGAAAAAACTTCTTCGTCTAAAATCGGACGGTGTTCTAAATTTGGAATAATATGTCACATATAATTATTTGTCACTAATACTGAAATTTGGTGATCCTAGTAGTTCTATTGACAACAAATTTGTTGGGGTCACACAGAACGGGTGCGCGGTGGTGGCGTGGGATCGGCGTGGTGCAGCCGTGGAGCGGACGTGGCAGGCTCAATACACACAGAAGAGATACCGATATTTGTCATTTGTTAGTGCGAAGTGAAAATGCTTTCGAACGACGAAGATGACCAGGATATATTGGACCTTGTGAACTTGGCTAACATACAAAGGGAAAGAGACACTGAGTACATCCTTTGTGGTTAGATAAAAGAAAAGTAGTGTTTCTATAGAATACTAAGTTTAGTGCACTATGTGCTAAAAAAGACGAAAAAAAAACACTGAATTTCACACTGTCGTATGGCATGTGCAGGCTTCGAAGTGGCGTGGCGGCTGCTGCTTTGGCGATTTTGGTGACGTGATTACGCCAAGAGATGTTGTTTTCTACGTTGATGACCAGTAAGCTTATGGATGAAGCCAGAGTCTGTGTTTGCGCGTGTTGTCATTGATAAGTCAAGTCCTGCGGTATTTGCTTTTTTTGAGAAGACAGCTGCTTGAGTCTTTCCTGTGTTAAACTGGACATTGTTTTCCTTATCCCATTCCAAGATGGCATTTAGATCATCATGGATGGCAGCAATCTGCTTTTCTCGCTCGCGTTGGGAACGAGCAGAGGTCATTGAAGTCCGCGACATGAATGAGGATATAAGAGCCCTGTCGTCTGCAAAGCTATACATAGAATTGTTTGTCCTACCTAAGAGATTGTTGGTATAGAGCAGGAACAGTGTAGAAGATAATATACTCCCTTGAGGAAATCCGGCATTGATTTTAAATTTCTCTGAGAGATGCTCATCAATACCAACTCGATGCTTCGATCCTTTGAGGAACTGGAAAGTCATAGAAGCAGTACTGCTGATAGTCCGTATGCTGTCAATTTGCTTAATAATCCGTCATGCCACACCTTATCAAATGTTTTTTTTTGGTATATGTCGATAGCCATTGCACGAGATTCGCCGTAGCTCTCGATGGCTCTGGTCCACAGGTAGGTTACGTAAGTCAAGAAATCTCCCGTTGATCTGTGCTTGCAGAAGTCGTGCTGGCGATCGCTTATGATGCCTGTGGATTTGAGATATTTAAAGAGCTGTCCGGTTATCAGTTTCTCCATGACTTTGAACATGACGGGAACTGAAGCAATTGGACGTAGTGATGAGCGAGACTGGTCTTACAGTCTTCGTCTTGGTCTTGCAAAAAAGCAAGACCAAAACCAATACTAACCCAATGAAGAATACAGGAAATTTTTTCTAACATTATCAACACAAGAAAACTAAGACTTTTAAATGTACTTGCTTCGATTTTGTTTGTAACTTAATAAAGAAATAAAGTTCGTTTCATATTGACTTGCCTTTTCTTATCTTTTTGGAGATACTTGTTTCAACAGAAGATAGCAAAAGCATTTAATCAACATATTTTGATGACTTACATACTGCGTCTTAATTTATGCCCTTAAATAATTATTTATGAAAATAAATAGCATAATACTTTCAGAAAAATCTATCGATCTATCTTCCAAATCCAATACCAAAACCGACTCTCCTAACTTCAATTTTTTTCGTGAGTAAAAATAACCTTTCCTGTAAAAATAAGCTTTTGTTGATTGCAAGCCTTTTCGGGGGCATTCAATTATTCTGGTGTTGGATAATCACGATTCCCATTTAATTCGATAATGCAGATCAGGTGGAATTTTAACCCATTTGCTGCAGCATTTATATGTGAGAATTTATGGTCCATTTAAGACCGTCACACAACAGCTTTTAATTAGTGGATTCTAGCACATCCAGGACAGACCACAACAATCATTCGCTATTTGCCAAATAAAGCCTATGGGAATGCATTTTCTTTAAAACATATTAAGAATCGAAATCTGCTATTTATACAGAACCTTGCTGTTCAGAGAAAATATAGAATTGGAAAAGAAAATAAAAACAAGAATTGACAAAGAAAGGAGAAAGGAAGAGTAAACAGAGACCGATCTGTAGAATCAACCAACAAGAGCAATAAAAGTTTGGATGTTGTTAACTCTTATAGAAGCAATGGCTTAGAAGATTTGAAGAAATATCTGATGGGAAGTTTATGATTGAAGATTTCGTTTTGGTTAGGTTTCTCCCAAAATCATTTGTTGTCCATTATACAGGTAGACTGAAAAAAAAAATAAATTGCCCTTTATTGATTATGAATTAATTCAGAAAGAGTAGCAGTCAAATACTTCCCGATGTGGACGATATCACGGATATAGATTTTCAGATGTTATTGTCATACACCCCTTCAGACTGGAACAGCCAGAACTGCATCAGTATTCATTTTAATTATAACTTTAGTAACTTGATTGTCAAAAAGACATCTTTATGTAAAATAAATGTTTTTCTGTATTTTTATAATTTTTATTTATAATTTTCATATAGCCACGAATCTGGTACCATACCTGTGACGAAAGCACCACCCTAGTGGGGTAGTTTCAATAAAAAGCAGCGGTTAAAAAAATTATCTTTTCATATTAAAGAACATGTTTTACACATTTAAACTAGCGACATAACTTCCCAGGATCCTGTACATTTTGATTATAAATAACATTACATTGTAAGTTTAGACCCTACAATAGAATTAAAATCTACCTCACTATCCCCTAGTTAAATTCCATTGAAAAATAAATTCCTACTGGGTCAATACTATTTTTTTTTTGATTTCCCAAAAACGTCTTTATTAGACATGTGCCCTTTATGGCTATATCGCTTCAATTACATAAGTTGTAGGGTTTTTCATGAACTGCCCGAGCTTTTGATCAAAACAGCATTGCACAGTTGTCAAAAAATATCAACATTTATTCTTCAATGGGTAGTATAGTTCCCTCGTTACTGAATCCGAATATATCAGTTTGATATCTCCATCCTACCAAAACTAGCCCAAAATAACCCAAACTAGCTGAGGAAAACCGTTCCATAGTATTAATGTGTTAGAAACGGAACGTTGTAAAATAATTTGTTGAATTGCCTTTATGGTACAGTTTTGTAATTTTTCTCAGTTTTAAACATAAAGGTATTAAACTTTACATGTTCGGAATTAATAACCTACAATCTATCCGACTTCCTACAAATTAAACATATAAAGGGCGATCTATTTAACAAACACCAATTGCTACATTTTGACAGCTATGTGATTCTCATCCTTATAAAAAATTCAAGCGTTCAAGAAATAACCTACGGTTTTTTTATTAAAAGCTCCTTAACATCTCTTAAAATAATCTTTATAGGTAGGTGTCTTAATATATGCGGATATCCGATACATTCAATATAATATATACATAATAATGATAGTCGCAGAGAAAGTAAAGTGTAAGTGACCATTTATTACTCGTATGCAAACTCTCATATTCATCGAAAAATGCATTTATACATACATAATGCTGCTACTGATATGCTACTGATAATTGAAAAGATTTACAATCCTGAACCACCTGTCCGATACAACAAAAATACAAATAACTTAAATTATCTTAACATTAAATTGCCTTACTTGTTTTCCCCAACACTTTTGATAATTCACCAAGTGATAACAGACTGTGGATGTCGGTAATAAATGGTCCTAGATTGGGCTTGGCTGTAACTTTAGTAGGGGCAACTTTCAATGAATCGATGTGGTTTGCTATGCAGCTGATTGCTTGAGATATGTTGAGCTTATACTACAAAAAAGTAAGCAGAAGGAGTAAATGTAGTATAAAGTGAAATTAAACTAAAAATATTCGCCATGTGCAAGTTCCGTTAAGTGACATCTAATGACAGTATTCGGAAAACCCAGTAGATTTTTCATTTATTACCAAAGTTTACAGAATAAGTATAAGTTGCCAAACTCTCGAGAAACCGCTGATCTTCCTACCCCCTACTTCGCGTCCCTCTTGGGGGGTTTCGGGTCCCAATCAACTTCGCGTCACGTCAAGATGACGTACAGAGTAGCATGACTGATCAATGATGGGGTTAAATAAAATTAGTGTTTCGGTATGCAATCACAGTACATTTCTATTTATTCTGGTATGCGTGTTATGCGTGTTCGCTCAACGCGCGAAATACCGACCTACTACAACACGTCAGACCTCAATACTTGGTTAAAAAAGGTGGGAGGGCAGGTATCTGTGGCACGCTCAAAATTCCGACAGTGAGTGGGGCGACTTGCATTTATTCTGTAAACTTTGATATTACCAAAGACGATAAGGGATCAATTTATGTCGTTCTAGCACGGTATAAATAAATATACGGTAGGTTCACTGGAGAAAATTTTTCAATTTCGCCGACAGTGTTTGGCGTCAGAGCGAATCCAGATCAATAGTTCGTGATCTGCGGTGGCTGGGCTACGAGGGACAGTCTACAGTCAGTGTGCAAACGCCCTGAGATTCTAAGATTGTATACTGTCGGGTGGCGTGGAAAAAATAACCGATGAAATAATTTTTTTCTACTCAGTGCGCAAAGTAGCTACTTTGCGTACGCTACTCAGTGCGCAAAGTAGTACTTTCCCGCACGTTATGCGGGAAAATGTGCGGGAAAGTAAAATTCTCTAAAATCACCAGAGACAAGAAAATGTTCATATATTTTTAGAAATTTACACTTTTGGACTTTTTATGCAATATAATAAACCGTTTTAAGTCATAATTATATTCTTTTCCTTAAAAGTTTCCGTAATTCGCGATATTGTAACTTAAACCAAAAACCATATATTTTGAAATCCTCGGTATAGTAGTAAAAAATTATGTCAAGCAACAATACTTATAATTGTGAGATTGACAGAACATTTTAAACAAATCTAGGTGTAAAACGAAGTATCTCAAAAAACATAATCCTCAGCGTCGCTAGAAAGCCTTAAGAAATTGGATAGTTCTAATGACCCCAAGATTTACCTTAATGTATCCTGGCACGTGGAAGAAAAATGTGATTGATCGAATTATTTATGCAACATAAGAAAACCGTTTTAACTCTTAATCATTCCCTTTTCCCTCAAAGCTTCCGTAATTCGCGATATTACAACTTAAACCAAAAACCATATCTTTTTAAGTCATGTCAGGTCAACAATAATAGTCATGTAAAGCAACAGTAGGTATAATTGACAGATATTTTTTCTTTTATTTAAATACGGGTCATTATTATTCTGTGCTTGTTTGGACCGCGCTCGTAGAAAAAATATTTTTTCTACGAGCGTGCGCAAAATAGGTACTTTGCGCACGCACTTGGGAGCGCAAAATTTAATTTTGCGCACTAGTGCGGACAAGACGTAATTTTGCGCACTAGTGCTGACAAGGTTTAATTTTGACAAACAAAGTACCATTAACAATATTTATACACCAGTAAATACGATTCTATGACATTTGCCGTCAGTGTCAAACAAATTAATTTGTTAATCTTTGTCCAGTATTTTAACTACATCTAAGTAAGTCCAAGCCCAGATTTTATAAAAAGAAAAATGGAAAACATTGAAGCAGAAGAGAACGAGGAAATACCGGTACCTACATATTTTAGACAAAGCCGCCGCGCCGGTGCCGGTGCCTGCAATTAAGTCTGATACCCCAAAGGTCGTCTCAAAAATATGAAAAACAATATGCGGAATTTAGCAAGTGGTGTGATATAAATAAAGTGAAGCCCTTTAAAGAAGTATTCTTAGCCCATTTGTCGGAACAGTTAAGAAAATATAAGCCCCCAACGTTATGGTCCAAGTAGTCGGTGCTGAAAAAAGGCGGTCAGTTTAAAATATTTTCCATTGTTTTCAGCGTCGAGACCCACCATAACAATGTTCTAAATGCACCAGATATTGCTGAAAATCGTTTACAACAAAATATTATTCCAACTTTAACTGGCACCGACGACGGAACCTGCAAAAACAACACAGAACTAGTAATATTACCCTCCATTGAAGAAACTGCATCTTCAGCATTAACCTTGCATAATGCTTCACATTGTTCCCTTACTTTTAATATCGTTAATAATAATTAAATGAAATAATTAGTTTTTGTTAGTTGTTGCTTAATATTTTGTTTTCAATAAAATTTTTCAAATTGATTGTCTCATTTTTTGTTTTTATAAATGTTCTCGCTCGTAGAAAAAATAATGTTCCTAACTCTTGCGCAAAGTGTCTTGTTCGCACTCGACTGCTGCCCGAACTCCGCTTCGCGTCGTTCGGTCAACTGCAGCCAGCGTGCGAACAAGACTTACTTTGCGCACTAGTTAGGAAATATACTAGTTCCTAACACTTGCGCAAAGTGACTTCTCCGCACTCGACTGATTGACCGAACTCCGCTTGGCATCGTTCGGTCAACATCAGTCGCGTGCGGAAAAGTATCACTTTGCGCACTTGTTAGGAAAATAACTATTGCATCAGCGAATACTTTTTGAATTTCTCCCGACAGACTGCTCACTACTGCCAGGTGTGCGGCGACTTTTGCGTTTGATGCAAAAATATCAAACGATTTTGCTGAGTGTTTCTACTCGATATTGTTTGTACTCTGGTTCTAGTGCCTAAAAGGTCACGAGGAGAAAAAACTGGGACGACATCGACAGTTCGATAGAGAATTTCTATTAAAAAAGATCTCTAAATGCTGGTCTGCTTCAAAAATCTAACAAAAAAATTACTTCATTGAAAATGTAAGAAAACGAGAACCTACGCCAAAAACTGTATTAGAAGAACCTTTGGTAATAATAATGCTTTTCATAGAGGGTGAGATAGTTGAATGTAAACTTTCCGCCATTTCGAGTTTTAACACAACTCCACTGTATTTTATTACTGGAAAACCAAATAATCTGGAGCAGCCCAAACTTTCGTACATCTCCTGTGAGTAGGAAGTATCAAAACATTTCCTTACAAAATCGGGAAATAGGAGAAAATCGATGTTAAATTGAAATCTGCACAAAATTTCTAGTATTTCGGCAGTTTATTGTTATTATTTTTCAGGACCAACTTGCATTTTCTGGACGAGCTTGCTTTTTCGGAAAATGCCATTTAAAAAGGGTTTTTATCATGATTTTTATTAAAATTGGTTACAATGTTGGTGCATTGAGCTCTGAGAAAAATTTTATGATCCTTATCAAGAGAAGTAATGATATGTTCCAAATCTGCCAGAGTCATAGTGAGTTTAATTTATTTTGTTGTAAGGCAAATACTAAATTTAGGCCCTGAGATACTAAAGAAATAATTTCATTAGGAATTTCAGTGTTAGCGAGATATTTAAACCACTTTTGTAGAGATTTAATAGAACTAGAGGTCCCTAACTTTACCTTTTAATGTTAATTCTTTTTTTGCGTTTCATGTTGTTAAAAATATTATTACGTCTAACTTATTGCCTTCTGTTAAATTCATTAATAATGTTAGGATGTACAGGGTGTCCCAAATTCGAGCCTCATCATTGGGATCTCGGAAACTAGATGAGATACGAGGTCGGTTAAATAGAGGCAAAGTTGTGCAATTTGATGCTGATTAAAATGTCATCTTAAAAGTTAAAAAATTCCGAATACTTACGGAAAAAACCGAATATTCGCGATTTCATTTTAATTTTTTTATGACTCTATTTAAATAGATATAACAAAATAAATTTCACATTCTCATTGCTACTTCTTCTGTTCTACAAGATGGTGTTATCAGATTTTCAAACTGACGTTTCGTCTTTGAGCTGCCATCATCAACTTTGTTTTTTTTAAATACGGCCCTGGATTTTTTATTACGGATTTTAAGAGCATCTAAAGTCCCAAAGCCAATGATGTATCGCACTTATTCGAAAAATTCATATTAATGGCATTTTTCATAAGAACTCATGTGTTAGAGAGAGACAGAAAACATATTTTTGGTAAGATTTTACCAGGAAATTATTAAAATGATTTTTTCGAATAAGTGCGATACTTCATTGGTTTTGGTACATTAAAAGCTCTTAAGGTCCGTAATAAAAAATGCAGGGCCGTATTTAAAAAATCAAAGTTGATTATGGCAGCTCAAAGACGAAACGTCGGTTTGAAAATCTGATAACACCATCTTGTAGAACAGAAAAAGTAGCAATGAGAATATGAAATTTATTTTGTTATATCTATTCATATAGAGTCATAAAAAATAAAAATGGAATCGCGAATATTCGGTTTTTTCTAAATATCTTCGGAAATATTCGGATTTTTTTAACTTTTAAGGTGGCGTTTTGATCAGCATCAAATTGCACAATTTTGCCTCCATTTAACCGACCTCGTATCTCTTCTAGTTTCCCAGATCCCAATGATGAGGCTCGAATTTGGGACACCCTGTACATTATCTGTTAGTTATAAAATTAAGTTTTAGTACGGCGCGGTTGTTAGTCAAACCAACCTTGCATTTTTGAGTAGAGCATGAGATTTGACACATTGGTAAGTTCATACCCATACCTCACTTTTAAGAAGTGGAACCAAGTTTGAAACCACGGTAGAGCAGCGGTATGGCGGGTTACATACCTGCTAGGGGCAAATTTTAGAAAATCACTAAACGCGCACACCCGACCGTTTCCATCGGTGATTATCACTCACAAATATTAGGGGAGGTATTCTTGAACTTAACTGGACCATGCGCCAACCGCATGATGGCAGGTTGCCTGCCCTCTAGGCGCAGAAGCTAATAAAATCGATTTTGTTGTGTTAAGCTAGAGATTTTTGTGAGTGACTCCATTTCCACAGACAAATATAAATAAATCAGCTCCCAATGGACTCATACACTGTTTTTAAACAGGGAAAAAGTTTTTAAATCGGTATGCTCATAAATATAATAATCCAAAAACAGTTAACTTTAGGTTACCTCAGTTGTAAGGTGGATAGAAAATGATCAGATTAAGAAAGGCGATATTTAATACAAACAGACAGTTTAACAGCGTCATTTAAAGCGTTTAGCATTATTTCCATATCGTTATTAATGGATAATATTATTCATTGTACTAGACGTATCACAGAATTTATTAATACTAAATCTATTACATCACAAATTTGAGTCATAAATATCAGATTTTGGAACTTCACTGACAATTTCAAAAAAAAATTATTTAATTCTAGAGCCCGTACATTATGATGAAGTAATAAGCAAATTCAAGGAAATATCAAATATAGATAATGTTTTGCTTCATTCAGATTCAGAGACAGGTATTAGCCCCATCATAACATCAGAGGATGCATCTGTAAATATAAACATTACAGCTACTCCCCAAACAGTATCTAAAGATAAAATAATTTCGTTCCAAAATCTTGCTTTTTTAACACTTTTTTATTAGCTTCACTTGTTTGTACGTAATTAATTAATAGATAATTATAAAAAATCTCTAAAGCCACTTTTAACCTACATGACAATAAAGTATGTTGAATTGAAATAGTCTGCTATGAAATAAATGGTCAGTTTCACCAATGTTTACAATGATTTTATTAATCTTTTATGCGTAATTATTTATTTTTAATAAATTCTTAAATTTTAAGAATTTACCAAGGTAAATTCCGGTGAATTTTTTGCTGGTGTACCTTTTCCATTTCAATTCGCGAGTGATTTAGATGACATGGCCAACCTTTAACCTCAAATTTCGGCACTTGTCAGGCATTAAATGGTTTCTATAAATGACTTCTGCTTTTTTTTACAGTTATAAAATGTGACTTAATGGCAGAAGAGACAAATAATGGGCTTTGCAGCACTACAGCTAATAATAATCGACCATCGACATCAAGCGCACAACGTATTCTTCGCCCTAAAAATCCGAAGTCGAACTTTTTTGGGTATCCGCACTCTCCAACAAGCGTAGTAGAATTTGAAGGAGGTAGTTCAGATGAGCATAATCCTAGTAACGAAGAGGACAATGAGGACAACAATGCACTTACCACAACAAAACAAAAAGCCAGATGGAGAAAATCATGCCCTGATCAGTGGAAAAAAAGGTATAAACAAAAAGAAAAGGTCTTTGGGCGAACCTTATGAAATCCACAAAAAATGAGACCTGCTAAAATTCCTAGCGAATTGATTGCGAGCTCTGCAAGTATAAATGCAGAGCTGGAAGATAAAAGAAAATTATGTGCTAACTACTAGCAATTAAATTATGATAGACAGAAAGATTTCATATTAGCTTGTGGGAAATCAACTAAACCTAAGTTTAGTGTAGAAAGCCTCGCACTAAAACAGGACCCCCAAAACTAGCTAGCAGAGTATATTTTTTTTAAAAAGATTCTGAAGAAATCCGTGTCTGCAAATAGTTATTTATACTATAAGGGATGTAAGTGACATTCACTAGTCGAGGACGATTTTATAGTTCGAGACTAATGTACTTACATCCCGTGGTGCATATAAGATTTTTCTCCTCCCTGCAGAATTTATTCTTCGATTTTTATTAATTTAATTCGATACTTTTCGCATGAAATTATGAAGACAGCTCTGGCCTGTTTCTATAGCGTCATAAACATTCTTATTTTATCAATAACGTCAAGCTGCCAGTTTATTATTAAAAATTGTGAAACATTGAAATTATTGATTTGTATAATAGCCAAATGGATATAGAAGAATCAGCAAATATCGCTTGTCTGTCGCTGCTGCCAGAAAAATCGAGGAAGAGTTATAAAGCAACGCAACGTATCAATACTTCAAGAAATGGTGCCAAACAAAGACTGCTACTGTAGTTTGAGAAACCGTGCTTTTGGCGTACTTTCACGAAAATTCTGCTGTATTAAAGTCTCCTTCAAGCTTATGGTGTGAATATTCCATGTTGAAGTCCACCCTTTTTATAGAGGAAAACATAGATATTTCCAAGTATCCTAAACTTCGAGCATTTTTAAAAAGAAGAAATTACGGGTATAAACCTAAAACATCCAATGTGTTTGACAGGGAAAATGTTAATAAGTTCCTGTTTGAAGCCCCCAATGATATTTATTTAATGATGAAGGTTGTAATGATAATGGGAATTGCTGGAGCGTGCCGTTCTAATGAACTCTGTGTAATGAAAATGGACAATGTTGAATTAAGGCATGAAGTTATAATTGTTACTATTCCTGAGTCCAAA
>MU186570.1:27124-37386 GCA_016904865.1 Pissodes strobi | reverse complement strand
GTTTGTTATTTCAAAATAGTTCAAAATTACATTGATATAAGATCTTAAGGTGGGTTTTTACGCTCATGCAATTTGCGCAAATTGACTTGCGCGTGCTAATTTGCGCAAATGCAGCTTAACTGTTTGCGATCGTTTTCACGATCAGTCGAATTTGCCCAAAATTCAGTAAAGTTGAGATTTCTGCTTATAGAATATCGCGTGTGTGAGCAGTGAGTACTTATAAAACTCATCATAGACCACGAACACGAATTATTAGCAGTAGCTGGGGTTTGCTTAATTAAAAAGTTAAAAGTGAAAAAACAGATAAGATCAAGAAGACTGCAAAAATGATGGATTGAAAAGAGAGCCACGTACTCTCATATTAATTTAATTAAGGAATTAAAGTAATGAACCAAACGATTTTCGTAATTACCTGCGCATGGACGAGGCAACTTAAAGGCATTTATTAAATTTAGTTTCATCATTGGTAAAAAGGCAGGATACTGTAATGAAACGTTTTATTACACCACATTAACGATTATCCGCAATTTTGAGGTTTTTGGCAACTGGGAGAAACTATGAAACGCATACTGCCATCTCCAATGTATTAAAATAAGAATATTTGAAAGTAAGTGCAACGTATAATATTAACCGAATACTATAACAATTAAATATTTAGTCTATAGTAGTAAAGCCGAAAAAATATTCTGAAACTGATTGTGAGTTACTACACTTATCTTGTTCACGTTGATTGCCAGGTGATTGAGTATTCCTTGACTGGACTGATTGTCCTTGATGCAGTCCAGTGTATTGTGAAATTTGTTGTGTGTGCGGATAATAACAATCTGTTTGTGAAAGAGGCATTTGTGACTGATAGGATGGTACTAATTGTGAAAAGGGCTGATTATAAGGTGGCTCGGGCTGCATGTACTGATGGTATGATGCTCCTAGTTATACATACCCTTGCTGCGGTACAGTAGCGATTTAGAATTCCAAATCAATTATAATTTTCTTTGCATGGACCACTTGGTCTTGAGGAATTGAAAAATAAATTCTATAATGAATTATTTTTCTTTTCTAGACATATTCACACACAAAACAGACAAGATACTTATTACTTATAAACCGTTTCGACAAGAATTCGCTGTCACCACGCAAGCGTCAAGTTTGACTATCGTTTACACGTTCATGCATTTGTCCCAACCGCAAGTAAATTATCTGGCGAGCCAGATTTTACTCAAGTCAAGCTTTTTGGCTTGTGCAAGTGAACGATTTTAGTTTTCATGTACCAATTTACTTGTGCAAATTAGCATGCACAAATCATTTTGCGCAAATTGTATGAGCGTGAAAACCCACCTTTACATGACGAATTTCTATCCGCGCTTCTTCATGCGATATCAAAATGGAAAGTTAAGCACTTTCCATTTTGATATCGCATGAAGAAGCGCGGATAAAAATTCGTCATGAAAGATCTTCTATCAATGTAATTTTGAACTATTTTGAAATAACAAACCTTCTCATCCTCACTTTTAGTCACTGTAAATTTACGGGTCATTCCATTTTTGGACTCAGGACTAGTAACAATTATAAATCAGCTTGTCGGGAAAAACACGATTTCTACAATTACAAGTAAAATTGCTAAATTTCTGAACTGAGAATTTTAAGCAGTATACTGGACACTCCCTTAGAAGAACGTCGGCCACTTTATTAGCAAACACTGGAGTTGATGTCTTAGCTCTCAAACGACATGGAGGATGGAAATCTGCAACTATTGCGGAAAGGTATGTAGCCGAGAGCGTCAACAATAAAAAGGAAGTTGCAAATAAAATTTTGTACAATATAACGAAGCCAGAAGTCTCCTGCAGTACTTCAAGAGTATCAGAAAACTTGGTTAGAGATGGAGAATTGATGGAGCCAGAACATTCCATACAAATTGACAGAAAACGAGAAAACATTTATCCAAATTTTGTAAATAATGTTCATAATTGTAATAATTGTACTATTAATATTCATTTCACTTAATATTACCCCATTTTTATAAATCATTGTTAGCTTGACGTTATTGATGAAATACAAAATTAAAGGTATCTCCTATGTTTGTAGTTTAAACTTGAGGAATACCACCCAAGGGTGGTAAGTTGACTTACAACCCGTCGTCAAGGGCAATCGATACCTTTTTGGTAATTCTCACTTACGTCCTTCAAAATAGTGTCAAAATGGGTTGCTTACAATACAGGGAGTGGAAAAAAGTTATATTTAAACACTCTAAGCATAAGCCACGGACTCGTTGAGCATGCCTTTACCGGAGCAAACGAACATTAACATTAACTTACCAGACCAACGGGGTTGTAAAGCACCAGGCAATAAATTCCCCAGGAGCTTGAAGAAAAAGTAAAAAACCATATCGAAAGTTTCCCTTCTCTTGAATCCCATTATTGCAGGAAATCTAACAATCGGAAGTACTTAGATCTTAATCGGGGTTCTCACTTATTAGTTTCGCTGAAGCAGTTTGACTGATTCAGTGATACTGAACAAATAATGAACGTGAAAACACGTTTTCAGTAAAACTCATCAGTAAATTCATGCTTTCAGTTAAAGTGAAATCCAGGTCTACTTTTGTTCATTTTGGCTGATCATTATTAAAGACTGAATGAAAGCTGAAGTGTGGGAACTGCACGTTCAGTAACTTTTCCAGAGTATTGCTAATTTTGCTGTATTTTTAAAACAAACCAATATATTTTCACTAGCACCCCATTTATTTCTGCGGCTGCGTAATATCCACTGCCTGACCCAGCATCTACGGCGTTTTCTTGCTGAATACATCAGCTGGTCCAGATAATTCTATCAGTGATATCGTCCTCGTAGACATAAAATGCCGAAAACAAAATTGAAACCAGTTGTTTGCGAAGTATGTTTACAATTAGCAATTGAATTACAAAATATTTTGATCAATCAGAATTGTCCAAAAATGCATTAGTTTTTTCATCACGCCATCAAAAAAATCATTCTGATCAACGAGATTTACGCTCACTAACCCAAACTAAGTAAATCGTTGAACATATTATGTTCTCACACTTCAGTTTGTATTCATTATCAGATAATGATCAGCCAAAATGAATAAAAGTAGAACTAGTTTTCACTTTAACTGAAAGTACGAATATACTGATCATTTTTAATGAAAACGTGTTCTCACGTTCATTATTTGTTCAGTATCACTGATTCATTCAAACTGCTTCAGCGAAACTGACAAGTGAGAACCCCGCTTTAAGCGTGAGAACACGTTTTCATTAAAAATGATCAGTATATTCGTACTTTCAGTTAAAGTGAAAACTAGTTCTACTTTTATTCATTTTGGCTGATCATTATCTGATAATGAATACAAACTGTAGTGTGAGAAGGTGAGAACATAATATGTTCAGTGATTTGTTTAGTTTTGAGGATAGACTTTGCGCGTAATATCGTTGATCAGAATGGTTTTTCGATGGCATGATGAACAAACCGATGCTTTTTTGGACAATTCTGATTGATCAAAATATTTTGTAATTTATTTGCTAATTGTAAACATACTTCGCAAACAACTGATTTTAAATCTGTTTTTGGCATTTTATGTCTACGAGAACGAGACACTGAATCCCCCTTAAGAGGGGTTCTGACTGATTCAGTGATACTGATCAAATAATGAATGAGAACACGTTTTAATTAAAAATGATCAGTACATTCATACTTTCAGTTAAAGTGAAAACTAGTTCTATTTTTATTCATTTTGGCTGATCATTATCTAATAATGAATACAAACTGAAGTGTGAGAACATAATATACACTACGTCCATTTATTATGGAATAGCTAAAAAACTTATAAAATTTTAAACGCTTGTATTTTCATCAATTTTTGATCAATCTATTCCATTTTTTGATTATTAGGTACATTTACTCTTGGATTACTTAGTACAAAGTGGTTTGCCCTATTTTAACTCTGTTTTATACAGGGTGATGTCGAAAATATCAAGTCATGTAAAATCATCTCATTTTAAAATTGATATTTAAAAAACTCAAAGCAATAAAAATGTTATTTTATTAGCGTCTTGGTTACAGGTTTCAGTTAGGTAGTTGCTGTATTAATTACAGCGCAGTGCCGTTCCTGTTACTTAAAAAAAATAAAATTTTAAAAATAGTAATATTGACAATTAGGTAAGTATGAACTGATAACGCTTTGTTGCTATAGTGATTTTCCATGCTATCTTAGCTAGGTACATACTGTACCAGTTACAGCGCAGTGCCGTTCGTGTTAATAAAAAAATGCTAAAATCGTGATGCGGCCAATTATGGACGTACCTACTTAAGAGTTATTTCAAGTGTTTAAAGTACAGGTAGTTAAGTCAACCTATTCGAGGAGAGAAAAAAAATCAATAAATTAATAAAAGCTGTCAATAAATTTATAACTTTGACAAATTGACAATCGGTTGCCTAGGAAAGAAAATCGCTTAGGGAGCGATTTCCAACCAGTACTAAATTTAATATTGAGTATGCCAAGTCACGATGTTTGTATTTTTTTATTAACACGAACGGTACTGCCACGTTGTTATATGTGCCGTGGTACTGCTCTGTAACTCGTACAGTATGTACCTAACTAATATAGTAAGGAAAATCACTATAGCAACGAAGAGTTTTCAATTCATAATTAATAGGCAATATCACGATTTTTGAAATCTTATTTTTTTTTTTGAAGTAACACGAACGGCACTGCGCTGCTATTAATACAGGAACTACCTAACAGAAACGTGTAACCAACACGCTAATAAAATCAATTTTTATTGCTTTCAATTTTTTAAACACCAATTTTAAAATGATATGATTTTACATGCCTTGATATTTTCGACATCACCCTGTATAAAACAGAGTTAAAATAAGGCAAACCACTTTGTACTAAGTAGTCCAAGAGTAAATCTGCTTAATAATCAAAAAATGGAATAGATTGATCAAAAGTTGATGAGAATACAAGCGTTTAAAGTTTAAGTACTATTTTATATTTGAGCGTAAATATCGTTAATCAGAATGGTTTTTCGATGGCGTGATGAACAAACCGATGGATTTTTGGACAATTCTGATTGATCAAAATATTTTATAATTCATTACCTAATTGTAAACATACTTCGCAAAGAACTGGTTTCAATTATGTTTTTGGCATTGTAAGTCTACGCGAACGAGATCACTGATAGAATTGTCCGGACCAGCTGATGTATTCAGCAAAACATAAAACGTGTGAACAAAGCGGCATTTATTCTTAAGGGGGGTTCTGACTAGTCAGTTTCAATGAATCATTTTAACTGATTCATTATTAATGAAAATAAAAATAAAACCGCGCTCGTTCCCTCGTTTCATTTTTGCTGAATACATCTGGACAATTCTATCAGTGATCCGGTTCTCGTCGACATAAAATGCCAAAAACAAAATTTAAACCAGTTGTTCGCGAAGTATGTTTACAATTAGCAAATGAATTACAAAATATTTTGATCAATCAGAAACGAAGAAAACGCCGTAGATGCTGGTTCAGGCAGTGGATATTACGCAGAAATAAATTGGGTGCTAGGTGCTAGTGAAAATATATTGGTTTGTTTTAAAAATACAGCAAAACTAGCAATACTCCGGAAAAGTTATTGAACGTGGAGTTCCCACACTTCAGCTTTCATTCAGTCTTTAATAATGATCAGCCAAAATGAACAAAAGTCGACCTGGTTTTCACTTTAACTGAAAGCATGAATTTACTGATCAGTTTTACTGAAAACGTGTTCTCACGTTCATTATTTGTTCAGTATCACTGAATCAGTCAAACTGCTTCAGCGAAACTGATAAGTGAGAACCCCGCTTAAAGCGAGTATATATTTAAAGATTTCAAAAATCAGTAAAAAATTACCAAGCCACTTTTTCAAAGAAATGAGCAATGGCTGCTTTTTAAATCTTACTTAGGGGTTACATTAAAAGATCAGATTATAAAGCAAATAACCGATAAATGAAACTTGTATTAAAAATTTTTTTTTTGGTAATTATGTATAAATTTCGGGTCAGTTTAAAAATTCGTTTACCGAAAATCGATAATTTAGTCACTTTTACCTTTAAGCCCACGATATGGGTTTCCGTCATCAAAAAACAATTTAAAATGTGCATTTTTATCGAGTTTGACACTTTGAAGTACAAAACTGACAAAATTTAGCCTACGCCCATATAATAAACAATTAGGACATAGGAAATTATTTAATAAACGGTCGCTGATTTAGAACGCCCTGTATAATATAAATATTGGTTAATATGGGTTTTCGCCACCGAAAAAAAAAAACATTTAAAATGGGCATTTTTATTGAGTTTGGAAGTTTAAAGTACAAAAATCGCAAAATTTAGCCTGCAATTATGACAGGGGTAATTATGTAATTATGTAGGTCGCTGATTTAGAACGCCTTGTATAACATAGATATTGGTTCATATGAATTTCCGCCATCAAAAAACGATTTAAAATGCGCATTTTAACGAGTTTGACAATTTAAAATTCAAAAATCGCAAAATTTAGCATGTGCCCATATAATAAACAATTAGGCCAGAGGCAATTATTTAATAAACTGTCGGTAATTCAGAAAGACCTGTATAATAAAAATATTGGTAAATATTGGTGTTTTCGCCATAAAAAAAAACGTTTGAAAATGCTCATTTTTATCGAGTTTGGCAGTTTAAAGTACAAATATCACAAAATTTAGCGTGCGCCCATATAGTAAAAAAGTACCTTCTGGTTAGTTTATGTTATTCTGCTATGTTGGGGTTTGGAACCTTTAGTCTTTAGTCTTAATCATCCCCTGATGATGCTAACATGGTTAGCGAAACGCGCGTCGAGTGCAAAAATTCTGTTTCGGTATTGTGGATAAAGCTCAGTTTTAGTTTTATGTTATTCTGGGTTAGTTTTAGTTAGTCTGAGTTTGTTTTGCTTGGTTTGGGTTAGTTTTGATTAGTTTGAGTTGGTTGGGGTTGGTTGAAAGACAAGCTTTTGTTCCACTTTGTGGAACATGGGGTGTTCCAACAAGGACTAAACAGGGGCTTATTTTTCCCTTCCCTGTACTTTTAAAACAAACCAGAATAGCCATTCGATGTATTTTTTTTTTCTGCTAAATTCAAAAATTGAACCATAAAAACATTTAAGCCAAAATCAAAAAACTTAAGCCATGGATGAACTGTTTTTTAAATGGAACACCCTGTATATTACTAAATTTTTGGACTCTCTAGAGAAATCTAAACACATTTCATGTATAATATCCTATACCTCTCTTTAGCTGTTTACGAAATATTGACAGTTGAAAGTCGGGCATTTTGACACTTTGACCAGGCTCTAAAATCAAAACCACACCAGATAAAAAAACGGTTTGCACAATCTTATCTTAGGTTTTTATAAGCTATCGAATGACAGCAACTTCGAATTTAACCCGCGGATAAAATTAACCGGAACTATTAAACCTTCGGTTAATATCAAAGTTACTGTCATTTGATAGCTTATGAAAACCTAGGATAGGAATGTGCAAGCAGTTTTCATTGATCTCGTGCGGTTTAGGCTTTAGAGCCTGTCAAAGTGTCAAAATGCCCGACTTTCAACTGTTAATATTTCGTAAACGGCTAAAGATAGATATAGGATATTATACACGAAACGTGTTTAGATTTCTCTAAAGAGTCCAAAAATATAATAATATACAGGGTGTTCCATTTGGAAAACAGTTCATCCATGGCAAAAGTCTTTTGTTTTTGGTTCAAATGATTTTTTTTTTCAATGTTTCAATTTTGCCGAAAAGAATACATCGAATGGTTATTTTGGTTTATTTTAAAAATACAGAAAAGGTACCTGACCTGGGATATTAAAATTGACTTATTTGAATATCAAGAAAGTTAGGCAAGTGTGACAACATTGCAGTAAACTTTCATCGTTAAGCCTCATTTGTGATTTTTTTGTAAATTTTAGTCGCCAAAGGTGCTTCATTCGCATTTTTTTGCATTGATGTAATCTTTGAACTGAACCCAAAAAAAACCTTTAAAATCGAAAGTGGTTATATGACACCAGAGCCACCTTTTCTAAGATACTTTGGGTTAAGGTAGGTTTGCGCCGCTTGAAAACAACTCAAAATGCAAATTTATAAAAGTATCAATTAATTTAGTAAAAAAAAAATACATTAAGTGAATAATTATTCAATTATAGTAAGCGAGGCGCTCGCTTGTATAATATAAATAAAAAATTGAAAAACCTACATTATATCTATAAAATATGGCGGTTTTAGAATTCTTAACATTATTTAGTGTGGAATTGATGGATATTATCCCATTACTTCCAATGAAAACGTTCACACTAGAATTTAATGAACAGTGCTAACCTCAGTAAAATTAAATTTATTTAATTACCCTTTCTGTCATCTGGGCAAATTTCTGAAATTCTGGGCTCTTCATTACGTTGCTGACCAGATGCTCCCACTCCTGTCCCTGAAGGTATAACACTGCAGCCTTGAAGCCCTCGTCGTTTTTTAAATGCAACTGTTCGATTTCTTCTACTTTGTCGGCCGGGAGGATTTTCAAAAAGTCGTGTACTGGAGAATAATCACCAGCCGTCGTCGGAGCAAACGTAGTGGTCCTCAATGTAGGTTTCGATTCGTTTTCGGAAAACAACGAAGCGGCAACCAATAAAAGTACTATATATTGCATAGTTTCTTAACTAAAATTTGAAAATTTTAAATTAATACAAATATAGAAATTGATTTACACACTTTGGTGAACGCAGATTATAAACTATTTTTGAACGGAAGGAACTTACCTTATGTTGAATTCTAGAGGAAGTTTCTCAAAGCGTTTGCTAATGATATTATTTTAAACACTGGTGACAGCTGCTTTGAAAATTGACGGATAATAATAAATTATTGTTTCCATAGCTATTGTTTACTTGATTTTTGTAGGCGGAATTAATTTTTAATACCTATTTGGAAGTACCAGTCGTTTTAGTGAATTAACGTATACGGATTCTAGAACACACCAGTAAAATTAGATTAAGAACTTGTCCAGTCAAATGGCTGACATCCTAACCCATTATTATGAGAGCACTGGCGGGTGAAGGAACTTGATATTCCATATAAACAGTGGCGGCGTATGCTCACAAATATTATTTAATTTCATAATATGCAACATAATAACACAGTCTATTGGGCCTATTGATATTCTAACCAATTCAAGCACCAGTCCAGGCACTTGGCTATTCCAGCAATGAGTTTCCGTCTAGCCGACGCGCCTCCCTCGCCTACGAAACTGCTGGCTCGGTCGGGCAGTCCTTTCACTTTGCATTGGTGTGGTACGCGATAACAAGTGATTTATCATCGGTAATTTTTCAGTTTACCAACCATTCGATTGCAGACTTAAAACAAATTTTCACTGATTCTTAGCAACGTCCAGAATACAGTCTATGCCATTATATGTGACGCAAACCATGAAAAATATATGTAATTGAATAATTTTCTTTTCGTATTTATAGGTGCACTACAATTGCTATTACTCCTGCCAAACCATTTCAAAAAGAACTACAAATATAGTCAATGTACGTCTGAAAATATTAACTAGAGAACTTTTGCGTAGAACAAGGGGCCTATGTAATAACTCAAGCAAGGGGCGCTATTTTATGTCCCCTTGAGTTAGCATTTGAGTCTGGTTCGTTATCCGAGGCCTCAATAATAGATACGAGTTTCTTAACTCTATATATTCATTATATCAGGAACAGTGTTACATAATTGATATATATGATATTAATGATTCACGATGATACGCAGTTACATTACATTACCAAATATGAACTCTAATCATGTCAGCGTGTATTGCTATGGTGGGCAATAGTATGCAGTTTATAAACGGTGTTAGAATAATATTTAATAGTTATAATATCCAGTCGATATACAGGGTTTATACTTATACCGTTACACCTCCCTCCTTGTTCAAGAAAAAATTTCCTTAGACCTGAAATTTTTCTTCCCTTTTGTGATATGTAACATGTAACCAATGAAATATTTTAAAGTACATTTGCAAATATGTAACGCTATATAGGACGATTCACTTTATCTTGTAACGTTTAACATATAAAACCTGTGCTTATGACTATACAATACTTATACCATAAGGTATGGAAATAGAAGGAAGTGTTTGTTAGTAAAAAGATTAAGAAATAATTCACAGTAAGATCATAGAATAACAGATATGGAAATATAAGAAGTGGAGATATAAAAGTGGAG
>MU186570.1:0-27024 GCA_016904865.1 Pissodes strobi | reverse complement strand
ACTGTCGTAATTCTTGGGTTTAGGTTCGTTTGAAAAAAAGAACTTTTTCAGATTGACGTTTCGCCCGTTGTTTCAGGCATTTTCAAAATTTTTAATAATCTAAAACAGGTCATTGTATAAATTAGACTTAATGAAAAAGAGATTTGAACATTTTTACAACATTAAACGAATTAAAACGAGTGGATATAAATTAAAACATGTAGAAATACAAACAAATATATATTGTACAAAACGGCACAACTATTTCTTCAAAAAGGGAACATACCTTGAAAATAAAACAACTGCACTCTATAGTGGCAGATCACACAATGTATGCGGAATGCTTGTTATCATTTTAATTCCTAAACGGTAATTTTTTCTCACGCAAAACATATCGATTCGTTCTCCTTAAAGAAACAATAATATTTTTGATTAGTTGTTATATATATTACTGAGTCCTCCAATATCAGTACGGTCGTTTATCGCATTTTTATCTTTTTCTATCATTTCTTTTATAATTAATTTCTGATAATTTTGGTCTTTGTTTAAAATTTGAGTTTTATTGAAGTTAAAGCAATGTTTCTCGTTTTTTTTTATGTTTGTTGAGAGCTGTAGACGCATTTTTCGTGTACTTATGTCCGTTTAGTCTGTTTTTTAGTAATTGGCTCGTCATTCCTATGTATGTACTTGGGCAGTTTTCGCAAGGGATGGAATAGACAACATTTGAGTTCTTCATAACCGGTGTTTTAGGTTATAATTTAGTAAAAAGAGAATTTAATAAATTATGTGATTTCTGACATACAACTATGTTATACTTCCCCAAGGAATATTTAATTTTTTCGGAGAGGCCATTTATATAAGGAATTGCTACATATCTGTTATCTTCTTGTTGAGAATAGTTATTTTGTTTTCTTGCACTAGGGTAACTATTGTAGTGCTTATAAATTCTTTTTTTTATTATTTGATTTATATCGATTATCTTAAACCCATTTAATATTAAGGTCTCCTTCACTCTATCTAGTGTCTCTGGTCGAAATTCGGGAGAAGTCAAGGAGATAGCCCGGTCAGTTAAGCCAATGATAACACTCATTTTTTGAGACTTAGAGTGGTTTGAATTATAATTCACATATCTTCCTGACCAAGTTGGTTTTGTGTACCATTTAGTTAAGATGTTATTATTTTGCCGAATTAGTGTTAAGTCTAAGAAATTAATTGTATTATTTTTTCGATTTCCGATGTGAATTGGAGCTTATTGTGGAAGTTATTAAACATAGTGAGAATTTCATCTGTCTTTGTGCAAGGTACGGCCATTAGACAATCATCAACAAATCGTTTGAAAAATATTAGGTTAAAGTCCAAGTTCCCTATGACTTTCTCCTCTAAGTATTCCATGACTTACTGTGCAATTGTCGAGGATATAGGAGAGTCCATAGCACAACCATACAATTGTTTATAAAATAAGTCTTTGTATTGAAAATAATTAGTACTCAAGGTAAGCTGAACTGATTCTATGAAATTAATTTTGGATAGCGTGGTATGTCCTTTTATTAAATCCCATTTTTCTGATAAGATATTTTTTACAAGTCCCGTCGGTATGTTAGTATAGAGCGATATGACGTCTAGCGAGAGAAGTTTATAATTATCCGGTATTTTGACAGTTGTTATAAAAGATTTGAAAGTGGAGTCCTTAATAAAATAGTCATTTTTTCCGATGATCTTTGAAATACAGTTTGATAAATATTTCGATAATTTGTAAAATGGAGATTGTATGCAAGAAACTATAGGTAGGTCTGAGTGGTATATTTGGTTTATGTAGCTTTGGCAATCCATAAATTTTGGGTGAGACAGCATTATGAATACAAAGATGTTTTGCCTCTGTTTCGTTTATTTCTTTTTTGTTTAATATTTTTTTAATGAGGGCATTATTTTTGTTTTGATAAATATTAGTTGGATCACTTTTTAGGCATTGATAAGTTTTTTTTGTCATTTAATAGATTATTCATCTTAGTATCATAATCATTTGTGTTCATCACAACAGTTTTGTTACTCTTATCAGGAATAAGAACGATAATTTGAGGGTTGTCTTTAATGAATTTTTTTGCTCGGTTTAAGTTTTTTTTAATTTTAGATTGTATTTTATTTTCTTTTTTGTTTTTATGTCGAATTTTAATTTTATGGTTGGTTAAAATATTAGTTACTTCCGCTCTGATAGTATTTTTTATATCATCAGGTTTGTGGTTTATTGCGGTTTCGATACTAGCAATATAATCGGTACAGGTAGCTCATTCTCCTTAGTGATATTTAGTGAAAAATTTGATCCATAAGACAATACTTCGCTTATGTCACATGGTATGGTTGCGTCAGAAATGTTTTCTATCCATTTTGATGCATCTGGTAATATTTTATTATTTATTGAGAATTTCTTAACTAAATTTTCAATTTTTTGGGCTCTCCTGTATCCTCGACAATTGCACAGTTAGTCATGGAATACTTAGAGGAGAAAGTCATAGAGAGCTTGGACTTTAACCTAATATTTTTCAAACGATTTGTGGATGATTGTCTAATGGCCGTACCTTGCACAAAGACAGATGAAATTCTCACTATGTTTAATAACTTCCACAATTAATTTCTTAGACTTAACACTAATTCGGCAAAATAATAACATCTTAACTAAACGGTACACAAAACCAACTTGGTCAGGAAGATATGTGAATTATAATTTTAACCACTCTACAGGGCCGTTCTTAGGGGTGTGCAGGTTGTGCGTGCACAAAGGCGGCCGATTGGGGGGGCGGCCGAGACAGCCTAACGCATAAATTTTTTATAATAATTAAAAGAAAAAATGCAATCCCAAAATTTTATTTTTCTTATAGAAACAATCCTTAAAAAACCTTTATTCTATCGCGGATGGCAAACTATAATTTTATCGATTCAAAACTCATTGTCAAAGTAACAGTTTATTTAAAGTAGTGAAATTAAACAATGTTTACCCGCTCAGATGTCAATTTTACCCACTCATACACCCATATTTTCAGACACTCAACATTTTTCAGGGTCTTCCATCTTTGAAACGCCATATCTATATTCTTGTTCTTACTTTAGGCGCGATTTTTGCGGCAATAAACTGTTCACCGCATTTGCAGCTTCAATTCTGACATCTTCTGGCAACGCAAAGCATCTTCCTCACGATATTCTTTTTGTATATTAAAATCGCACCTTTATAGAATAATTTCAATTTTTTTTAATAGCGCTAAAAATCAAAACATTTTTCACTTAAAGCCTGTGAGTTAGACACAGGTAAAGCATCCTTCTGCCATTTTATATAATAAATAACTATTACGTCAATATTTTATTTTTCCTGAAAATAGCTTTTATTTTTGTTTAAGTTCACAAAAAATAAACAACACGGCCGGCTGACTTGCATGGGTTTATTTTTATTATTCAATTAAAAAAATTGAAATAAAGAAAAAGTTACACGGCCGCCCTTTTTATCTATGCGTTTATTGATGGTTCCAAATATTTTAAAATTGCCGGTGCCGATTGGGAAAAGAATGATAATTTTTTTATTTGAATGAGCGATCTTTTGTCGGAAGATTTTTAAAGACACGTGCGCCGCCGCTATCATTGTCGGCTTTTTTTGCGGTGATTTCTGATGATATATAAGGTAGGGGTTTTCCTTAATTTTAAACTGGACAAGTGAAGTTGAAGAGGTAAATAGAAATAGTTCAAACAGTAACGCAACAGTCAGCAACGCAGCAACAACCAAATTAGAATTTGATGTGTTTAAAAGTAGTGATATTTTTACGATTTCGATTTTTTAGATCAAGAGTATTCAAGAGACACTATTTCTTTAGTGGTTTAGTTAACTTCAAAAGGTAAGAAATTTCCATTATTAGATATAATTTTATAATATAAAAAAATATAGGATAGGTACACCGGACGGGCTGGGCTGTACTTCTTTACCGTTTTAAATTAATTATTTTTGTACTTTTCGATTTTTTCTTAACTGTGGCTTTGACTTTCAGATGTCCGTACTTTTTGATTTTATATTAATTGTGGCTTTGCCTTTCAGATGTCCGAATCCGATAGAAAGACAAAAAGACTTTCAGGATCACAATACAGGAAAAGAAAATTAAAAAAAGAAGCCAGCAAAAGAAAATTCAGCGGATCTCTGCAGAAATTTTTAGGAATTGAAACAGACGCATCAACGTCATCGTCTTCGCAGACGCAGAGTCAGCGTGGTGATATTCGAAAAATTTTTGAGAAGCAGCCCAGTGTAAGTGACCCTGCAGCTTGTAGTGTGAGTAAACCAGCAGATCTTGGGTCACAACCGTGTAAAAAAACATCGGAAACTGTTGTTGAAACTCACGATTTTGATGTTAATGATCCGTTTAATTGGCCTGGCATTATACAAAATCGAATAATTGAATTATTAGTTCAAAATGATCCCCAGCAAATAGAAAAACAATATCCTGCTGATGAGACTGGTAGAAAATTTTCTTATAATCAGTTTTTTCGGATTTTGTCTAATGGAGAAAAAATAAAAAGATTTTGGTTAGTGTATTCAAATACAGCAAATAGTGTATTCTGCGTGTGTTGTAAAATATTTTGCAACGAAATTTTTAAATTAAATAGCCGAACGGGTTGTTCCGATTGGCGCCACATAGCACATATTTTATCTAAGCATGAATCTTCCGTACATCACCTACAGAGTAATAAAAAATGGACTGAATTAAAAAGTTCATTAATTAAAAAATGTACCGTTGACAGGGAACAACAAAATTATTTTCAACTTGAAAAAGAACGCTGGCGCTCTGTATTGAAAAGGGTAATTTCAATTATCCAATTTTTAGCAGGACAATCATTAGCATTTCGTGGACAAAGTTCCGCTTTATACGAACAAAACAATGGCAATTTTTTAAAAGCTGTTGAAATGGTAGCAAAATTTGATCCCGTAATATGCGATAATATAAAATGGATTACAAGAGCAAAAGATTCTAAGAGTAAAATTACCCACTATTTGGGAGTTCACTTTCAAAATGAAATTATTAATTTACTTTCAAAAAATATTTGCCGCCATTTTACAGATTTACTCAAAAATGCTAAATATTACTCTGTGATTTTAGATGCTACTCCCGATGTAAGCCATACTGAGCAAATTGCCCTAGTAGTTCGGTTTGTGTCTTGTGATGAAAATACTATTGAAATTAAAGAATGTTTTTTGGGATTTTATCCAATTTTAGATACAACAGGAGACGGAATTTATAATCTTTTAATCAACGATCTTTTGCCTAAATTTGAATTGAACGTTCAAGATATGAGAGGCCAAGGATATGATAATGGGTCTAATATGTCTGGAAAGCATATAGGTCTGCAATAAAGGGTGAAAAATATCAATCCTAGAGCTATATTTGTTCCTTGCGCCACTCACACACTTAATTTAGTGCTTAACGATTCTGCAAAAATATCATATGAGACAATACATTTTTTTAATAACGTTCAAGAGCTTTATGTATTTTTCTCCTCTTCACCATATCTTTGGGATATTTTGAAAAAAAAAACATTGTTAATTTAAATCTTACTTCAGTAAGTGATACTCGATGGGAAAGTAGGGTAAAGGCACTAAGACCACTTCGTAATCAACTGGCTAATGTATGCATTCTGTGACCTCACAGAAGATAATTCAAGGGATGGAAAAACCAAACACACTGCAAACTGTTTATTACAAAAAATTAAATCATTCAGTTTTATTTGTAGTTTGGTAGTATGGAACGATTTGCTAGCTAAAATTGACGTTGTCAGTAAAATGTTGCAAAAACAAAATATAAATATGAATCAGTGTGTAACTTCATTAAAACACGTACTAGATTTCATAAACGAAATGCGATCTGACGAAAGCTTTGGTTCATATTTAAAAATTGCTACTACATTAGCCAGAGAAATTGACGTAGAACCCGTTTTTCCTTAAGTTCGTATAAGGCGGAAAAAAACTCAGTTTAGTTATGAAGCTCTCGAGGATTTGTTCCCTAATAAAATTGTGAAATTTAAAGTTAATTTCTTTTATACCATAATGATAAAGCTCGTATTTCAGTAGAAGAGAGATTTCAAAGTTTAACGAATTGTAATAATATTTTTAGTTTTTTAATGGAATTTCATGATATGACACCAAACGACTTAAAGCAAAAATGCAGAGAGCTTGAATTAACATTTACTCAGGGCGAATCTAAAGATTTAGTTGGCGATGAACTTTATGATGAATTAACAACATTTAAATCTATAACTGAAATAAAGGAACCTATAGAGATTTTAAAATTTATTTAAAGTAACAATTTATTATCATCATTTCCCAACTTAGTTGAAAGTTTAAGAATATTTTTGACTTTACCGGTAACAGTTTCTTCAGGAGAGCGTTCATTTTCAAAGTTAAAATTAATCAAAAATTATTTGAGATCCACTATGTCTCAGGAACGACTCTCAAATTTAGGTATAATAACGATTGAAAATGATGTATGTGAAAACTTAGATCATTCACAACTCATTGACGAATACGCTTCAATGAAAGCCACAAAAATATTTTTGTAAAATATATTACTTATTTTATATACTTACTTATGATCTTGAGTTATAATTTTTCCATTAATATTGCTTAAGTAAAATCCAGAAATTTTGCTGTATTTGCATTTTGTTGTTTAGTTTCATTTATTTTTATATATTTGTTATCTGTTTTGCAATATTTAATAAAATGTTTTTGGTTGAAAAAATTTAACTTTTTTATTAATAGGGCGGCAATTTTGATGCCTGCACAAAGGCGACCAAGGGGCTAAGAACGGCCCTGACTATTAAATTACAAACAGAATCATAAAGATGCGACTTCATACGCGGCAAAAATTGAATCGTTGGCAGAAAAACTGCAAAAATCTTTTATATCGGACGGTGTTCCAATAGAATTGGCTGAAAGCTACACAGTAGAAACTGCGATTAAATGTCTTAGTCAAAAATCGAATAACGAAAAAACCCGATTAATAATCCAAGCCGGTACTTTCTCAACGGTCAATGATTGTCTGACGAAATTCATGAATGTCAGCTCAGATACCAATCCAAATAATATTTTTAATTTTCACCGAACTAATCGACGTAACTATCGTGGTCGAGGTGGTCAATATAGATCAAGGGGCAACAACCACCACTTCAGTAACAATACCCGTGGGTAGGTATAATTTTACGAGTTCGGAAAGAGGTCGTATGAACCGGAACAATTATCAGAATAATTTTAATAATAACCGCCAAAATTGTAATTATAATACTAACCGATCATCAATACAATATGTCAGCGCAGAATTTTCGGAAAACCAATCAAGGCCCAAAACAGACCGAAGCACATCACAGACCCGCACCAAAATAGAACACAGCACTATAAAAACCTGAAAGCAAAACGAAATAGTGTTTTGGACTATGGCCTAGAGCCAGACAAAAGTCTGGGCCCAAACAAATGCGCTGACAAATTGCCCGAAAGGAGCAGAAGAGAAAATCAAGGAAAAGAAAGAAAAAATAATTTGTTTTCAAAATGAATGTGTAAAATCTTGATCAAATCTATGACATTATTAATAAAAGTGATGAAAATTACTCACATTTCTACAGAAAATTCATTAAAGAAAATTATAGATGTAATGTTAGAATTTGCCGTCATTACTGCGTCGTGGTAAGACGAAAATTTTTTAGTAATTCATTAAACCTGACATTTTATTGTTTAAAGTGCCATACAGACGTTTCAGTACTATCTGGAACATATTTTGACAATTTGAGAGTGCTGGTTAGAACCGTTTTACAGTTAATGTGGACGTGGACGTGTAATATTCGTCCACATTGAGCAGCGGATTTACTAAATGTTCGTCGAGAAATGGTAATTCAACAATATAGATATTGTCGAGACATTGTTAGTTGGATATTGCTTCAGCAAAATTAAACTGATGCCTTTTTAACGGGTGGTTCAGGTTATGTTGTTCAAATAGACGAATCAGTTATCAGTAAAAGAAATAACAGGGGCAGACTAGTGCGCTAGAAGTGGATCTTAGGTACCTATGATGTAACATTAAAAAAGAGGTATGCTACCTGACAGGTCTGCAGGGCTCAGAAATATGGACCGATGAGTGGAGGAGAGCCTATCGAAGATTAAATACGATGAGGTATTTTCACCATACTGTTAACCATTCGAAGCACTTTATTGACCCAGACCCAGAAAGAAAGAAAAGAAGGAAAGAAAGAATGAAAAATATTTATTGCATTCGCAGGGAGCGTTTTTCCATAACACCTGAATATAAAAACAACATATACACTACCCACAATAATATAACATTTATACAATTCACAACACTATCAATGACTATACCTAAATAAAGGCAAAATAGGTTGAACACAAAAAGACAGTACAATATACAGGATAAAAAAGAAAACAAACAATTTAAAACCATCAGTAAGTCAATCAACCTTAAATTATACACACAATTAAGGCTATATCAAAGTTATGAATTAAAACCATTACCTACTCATTAAGCATTCTCTGATATAGAATTTTAAAATATTCGGCCTTAAACAAGGATCGAATAGAGCCAGTTAATAAAATTAAAATTTCAGAATTCAGATAGCTTATTGCTTTGTATGCAAAACAGTTTGTGAATTTTTTCTGTTTTGTGGGCGGGGATGTGATATCTAACAGCAGTCCTGAGATTAAGGTTATGGAGGTCTCCCAGGGGTATCAGATACTGAACCAGATAGCAGGGAGAACTTGTGCTCACAATGCCATGCATAAAAAGCGCAAAGTGAAGATCAATTCGCAAATCAAATTTCAGATGACTGTTATTGACATATGTTGGAGTAATATGATCATACTTACCACCCACATAGACATAGCGCATACAAGTATTTTGGGCCAATTGAATTTTCCTTTGGTATTCTGAGTAAAAATAATAATATACAACGTCACAATAGTCCAACTGAGAGAAAACCTTGGAGAAAACTAAAGATTCAACCAACATCATTTTGATATGCTGTGGGCTGTGGTAGTAAATATTTAAACGGATATAAACTTTTCATTTTTAAATATACTAAGGAAAGCTTTTTTAAAACATGCGCCTCAAAATTCAGTGAGCTATCGAATATAATGCCCAAGTTTCTTGCCTGCTTGACAGCAGGAAGAACAATATTATTAATGTGCAAGTTAACAAAATTAAATAAAATAAATTTTCCTCTGGTATAATCTGATCCAATAATCAAATAGGCACTTTTTTGCATTCAACAAAAAGCCATGTTTTCTAGACCAGTCAGAAATTATCTTTAAGTCATTATTAATAAGGTTGAGTGCAACACTGGAGTCTTCAGGTTTAAAGGATGACAGAAGCTGAGTATCGTCCGCATAGAGATGAACAGAGCAATAGCCAAACTGAGAAGGGGGGGGGGGGTCTAAAGTGTATAATAAAACTAAAAGAGGGCCAAGAATACTTCCCTGTGGTACACCAGCAACAATATAAGGATCGGCCCTAGCTCCATCCACCTCAACAAACTGCCTTCTCTCCGCTAAATACCCACAAAACCAACTACTTGCTTCAGGGGAGAAGCCACAATAATGCAACTTGGCAATCAGCATATCATGGTTTACTAGATCAAAAGCTTTACTGTAATCCAAGAGAACAAGACAAGAAACCAAAGATTGGTCCATGCAGTGGCGTGCAGTGCCATTTAGGAGAGGGTAGCCAACATAATAGAAAATGATACAGAAGGAATAAGCCCGCTGCAGGCGCCGCCGTAGGTAGAGTTTTTTTTCAGGTGCCACACCCAAAAACGTCCATTTTGAGGCTCCAAAAAATGTAGGCATAAAGCCTTTTCAATTCGAGTTTCGCCAAAACTATGCAAAGAAAACGCGTTGGAAATGGTTAGTGGACTGGCCTTGTTTTTCTGAGACATTTGACACATTATTTACATCAATATACCCACGTTTACTCTACAATTTCCTTCTTCGCCAAAGAGTAAGCATAGCCAACAATACATTTTAATTTTATGACGACACCTGCAGAGCCACTAATAATTGTCATGGTTTTTTTTATTAAAATATCGAGGTTTTCTTTCTAACCAACAAAACTAACACACAAAGAAAACAACAACCCCTTGTATAGGTACTAAACTAACTAAACTTGAAAACTATAACTAAAAGCGCAGGGCGTCTAATCCCAATCTCACACAAGAATAGGGCACATGGAAAAGGGAACCTGAGATTATTCTTATTTATGGCTGGCCAATGCCGGTGTTGTATTATCGGGTTTCAGTTTCTTGCAAAAAAAATGCATGGCGTTATTAATACCCAGATATCGAAATATTAATAAATTTAGGAATTCCCCATGTACTGTAATTTTAAACATTATTAAATAATAAAGCTTTCTTAACCAAACCCTGTAATGATGTAATCGGTAATCGCTTTCAAACCAATTACTAAAGCGCAAAAAAACAATAACAATATGATCCTTGGTAAAAAAAAATGTCTATCAAATCAAAATATTAATTAAAGAGAGCACATTTTGGCAACAGCACTTATCGTTGCGTCGTCGCGTCGGTCGGCCCGGATCATGTTCGCATGCTTTGTCTCTTTTCTTTTTATGTAACGTTTCATTTGGCTGTCTTTTTTCAAGCACTGCTTTTTGCTTCCATAGTAAATCCAGTATTGACGGTATAAGTGCATGCCTTCGGTTTGTTATGGAATGCTTTTTAGCGGTTGCCGTCGGAGAATATTATTCCGTTTAATATAGGTAGCGTAATATGAGTGGTAGACTGTGATGTTTTTCTATAATATAATTAATATTTCAATTGGCACTTAAGATAAGCTTTTTAAATTTGGATTATACTTATTAGTAAAATTATAATTTATATTATCGGGATTAAAATTAAATGGGAAAATGTAAAAATGTCAAAACATCAGGGTAGGCAATGCATTTGTGCTTTCATTGTGTGCACGCCACTGGATCCATGTTTCTACTTATGTCAGACGTAACTTTGCTGAGCGCCTTCGCAGTGCTGTGTCACACCCTAAAGCCCAACTGGTCAGCCGGAAGCACATGCTTAGGACCAACGAACTCAATCACCATCTCAAAGACAAGAATTTCGAGCATTTTTCCAAGAATTAGCAAAATACTGACTCGTCTAAGTTGGTCTAATGATGAAATATTAGCTGCTTCAGGGAGAGGTCGTATCATGGCAGTTTTCCATATAGAGGGATACTCCGCCTTTTTCAAGCTAGCATTGAAAATCTTAGCAATAGCAGGAGCGATAAAATTAGTACTAAATAATAGCATGTCATAAGTAATGTCGTCATAGCCTCTACATTTAGATTTTATTTGCCTGAGTGACTTGTAGATATCAATTTCGGTAATCTTGAGAAAACGGAATTTGCTATTATTATCAGTATCAAACAATGTGTTATTGGAATAGAATTCAATTAACTATGGGTCAATAGGAGTAGCCATGTTGTTTATGTCTGAAAAATGGTTGTTAATATTTACAGTTTTTTTAAATTACTGGGAATTTCAAATACTGATTTAGAGTGTACATTCCAATTCCTAAGTTTCGTCCAAGATTTCCTAGAGTTCCCTTTTAATTTTGTCAGCTCAAAAGCCATGTAAGTTTTCTTTTCGCTGCATATTGCGCGTCGATCGAAGAACAGGTCAATTGGTTCCCTGTGCAATCGAGCCAAGCGAGATTTAAATCATTTATCCACAAAAAATTGCCGAATAAATATTTGTTTATTTACGTTCTGCAAAAACTTTCCCTCACGATCTCCCGATCTTTTTACATAGTATTAGGCTTGCTTTTTACACTACGTGTAACCAGTAAAGGTCGCATAGCACTTAATTGTTGTAATTTTCTAGTGTCCGGGGACGGAACCCCGGCTTTTGCCCCAATCATGGGCGATTATACCGAAGATGAGGATTGTATGTCCAACGTGTCGATGGAATCCAACTCTGAGCGACGTTATTCGCAGCTCACAATCAAAAAGACAAAGTCCCGCTGCAATAGCTACGCCGAAATAGGCGTGCAATGTCGTCTCGACAAAGAGAAACTTAACAACTCTTCCGAGCTACCGCAAAGCGAATTATATCGTGTTATGTCTAAAATCCGCCAGCATATGCATGATATACACCCTACAAGAATAAAATACAACACGGCAGCCAGAATAGACAACGGAAAGAAAAAGACAAGTCCAACTAGCCTTCAAGAAGAAGAGTCATCTAAAAAGCTCAAGGTCACAACGGTCACGGCTACAACAACTACACCAGACCAACAAACTACAATACAAGCCGAGTCGTTAGCAATAGCGACTACAAGCCAGGAAGGCGATAATGTACTTATGCCGCCACCTCCTTGTACTCCTGATACCCTAATATCGAGCAGAGACATAGAGCCCTATAGGGCCCCATTTAAACACATCCCTTTTAAGAGGAATTTCAAATTGGTGATGCCCGACATGGGACAACCCCCTGTCGGCACCGAAAATCAATTCCAGCCCCTAGAGGACCTGGATACTGAAGACGACACCGCTAGCGTCGCGTCTACCATCGCCCCAACCGGTAACAAAAAACAGCGGCCAACAAGAAGATGCCTGCAAAAGCCAAAACACCGACACCGCCGCCGGTAGTTATAAAAGGAAGACTCTCTGACCACCGTCAACTGAGGGATGATCTAAAAGAGATGCGAATGAAAAAGTATCAACTGAAATATACAAAGAACTCTGTCATTGTATATTGCGACAACATCCACGATTTGCATAGTCTTAAGCGAACACTAGACCATGAGAAAACAGAGTATCACACGTATGCGGAGTTTCAAGAGCAGACTACTCCGAGGCCTCGACGGGGATATTAAGCCTAATGAAATCGCAGAGGAGCTCACAGATGAGTACAATATCACGCCGAAATCTGTGTATGAAATGCGTAAAACGCGCGTATCTATGTTCCTAGTCATCTTTGGCACAAACTTCAATGTAAGACGCCTAAACTAGGAAGTTAAAACTCTAATGGCCGTGCGAATTAACTGGGAAAGTAGGCGATCTAGCAAGCCCGTCCTGCAATGTAAGAAAAGAATCCGGGCATGCTAGAACTTACTGTAATCGTAGCGTTGCTTGCAGTAAGTGTGCAGGGGAGCACGGACCCCACCGTTCTATCGACGAAGCTTGTCCTGTCTTCGAATACAAGCTAAACATAATTCAGACAGCTTCTAAACCTAAGCGAACCAAACAAGTTTACCGCCCTGCACCGCCTCCCGCGAACCCAGCGTGGAGAGATCCAAACGCTACAGGAGTTGCAGAGGGCCAAAGTGGCCAAGGCCTAAGCAATAGCCAACGCAGAAGCGACTACAATCGGCAGTTTCCCGCAATCCGAGGCAGCCAACAACCCCAATCAAGCGGAAATCAGGCGTCTGACGCGAACATAAATGTACAAAAGGTTAGTGGTTCTGCTAGCGCCAATAATGTAAATAATAACCCTAATAACACGAATATTTCTAACATTATGTCTGATCTAAACAGTATTGTTGCGAAAATCAACAGCATGGTAAACTTAGATCAATTATATTTAGATCTAGAAAGATACTCTAATATGCTCATGCTGGGGTGATAAGGCCGAGATAATTCAAGCTTCTCTGTGCTTTTTCACCCATGAGTATGCTAAATTTAATGTGTAAATGTTGCATATTGCATGCTGGAACTGTAATGGTATTAGACAAAAACTGGGCGAGTTTCGTAACTTTTTGTATACATCGAATTTCCGTGTTGTTTTTCTTGTCGAAACGAAATTGTCTCCCGACTTCGTACTGAAGATACGGGATTACATCGAACGATTTGATAGGCCGGATCGGCGCGGGGAGGCGTGGCCTGCCTCGTACATAGGTCGCTCCAATATAAACGAATACGCAACATTCGAACTGCCATAGAACACGTCTGCATCGAGACGGTGAGCGGCCTTCGTATTTGCGGCGGCTACGCGCCCCCGGATCCCCACATCACGACACCTGACCTTCTAGCGTTACTTCCGATAAATCGTTCTTCCTTGCTAATAGGCGACTTTAACGCTTCCCACGCCGAATGGGGTGGCACGAGAAACGGCCGGGGCAGGCTGTTTAAGGAAGTGATCGACAACAACTTGGAAATGTCCTATCATAAAACGCCAAATCCTACATTTGTCCGCAATCCCTCGTTCCTGGACATTGCTATTACTCGGAGAACAATGAGGACAACTCAACTGAATGCTCTAAATTCGGATCATCTTCCGATCAAGATCAGCCTATACTGCAGGGTCCCTGTGACAAACGACACCGTCGTTTCGTATAGGGGGGTTGATTGGAGGGTGTTCCGAGAACAGCTAAATGAGGGTGTTCCGAGAACAGCTAAATGAGAGCAACTAGCTACCGTCAAGGAGTTAGAAAACGAGGTAGAAATTATCACGTCAAATATCCAGCGCATCCACGATGCTTATGTACTAGAGAGGCCATTCGCCCTAGCACCGAATCCCTTCCTGAACATATCCTTGGTCTCATAACGTTTGGACACCGATTTCGACGAAGATGGCAGAGGAATCGGGCACAAATGGGACCCGCTCGCATCAATGCGCTGACCGAGGAAATAAGGATGAAAATCCGCGAACATCGCAATCAAACATGGATGAACTTATGAACTATATAAACACCATAAGCAGGGATGATGGCTCGTTCTGGAAGCTTGCCAGGCGAGTCCGCGAAGGCCCAACGCGAATTCCTGAAATAAACCATCGCGGCGTGGAAATCGCCGATGATCAGGGAAAAGCGGAGGCCTTCGCGGACTACCTGGAAGGAGTCTATAGAGCGGCGCCTGACACCCTGCCCGAGCAGGAACGCTGCACCCAAACTGCCAATGTATTCCGACAGATACAAGATAGCGTGCATAATACACTTCCCGAAACCGCGGAAATACCCGTCTCTCGCGGCGTCTTTCCGACCAATCTATCTCCTTAACACCCTCGGTAAGGTGGCTGAACGGCTAATCTTGCCGAGGGTCAACAAAGAAGTTGCAAAACTTCGCATTCTTCTTCAGAAGCAATTTGGTTTTCGGGGCCGGCATGGCACTGTCATGCTGGCCGCGAAGATCGCATCCGATATTTATGAGGGTTTCAATAGCAGGGTAACCATCGCCCTACTGCTATTAGATATAGAAAAAGCGTTCGACAGGGTGTGGCACGATGGGCTGCTGTTCAAACTACTGGCGACTTACAGTATGCCATTATACTGGACAGCACTCATCTCGTCATATACACCACCCGAATTGGCCACAAAACCTCTGCCAACAGACTCCTACTTGCAGCAGAGTGCCGCAGGGTACTGTATTATCGCCGCTATTATTCAATCTTTTTATAGCAGATATCCCGTCACATCCTAATACCCGTAAAGCCCTCTTCACTGATGATACGGCGATTTATTCCCATCATCCCCAAGCTGAGGTGGCAAAATCACACTTACAGGAGCGCATGAGCATCCTCACCCCTTACTATGAACGCTGCCAAAACGGAGCTAATCCGGGTTACCAGGAAGCGTAAGGACATTAATATCACCCCCTTAACTATTGGCAACACCGAAATACTCCCTAAGAGTAGAGTTAAATATATGGGCATCATATTCGATGACAAGCTCAACTTCAGCAAACATGTTAGTGCCAGAGTAGCAAAAAACGCTGGAATTAAAAAGGGACTCAACTCCCTGGTCACTGCTCGATCTTTTCTCAGTCCGGCAAATAAGCTCACCCTATACCAAGCCATTATAAGACCAGCTCTCTTATACGGTGCCCCAATATGGTGTTCTGTCGCTAAAACCCACAGAAAAAAGATACAGAATAACTACCTAAAGGTACGCGTCCACTAATCGGCATCGGACGGACGGTACGCATCCTACGAATCGGATTTTATAATTATATACATTGTTTCAATATGACTGCGTTCACCTATCGGCATCTAACCGACCGCACTTCGGCATTTCCGGACGGGATCCCGAAGACGAAATCAAAATCCGTTTCGTGCGGACACTGCCGATGCTGATACTGTTAATACTGACAAGAACACGCAGGTGTCACGGTATATTTCCCTTTCCAAACTTTATTGGAGAACTACGTTGGGGTTTGGAACCTTCAGCAACATGCACCAAAACAGAGTTTTATCCACAATACCGAAACAGAATATTTGCACTCGACGCGCGTTTCGATAACCATGTTAGCATCATTAGGAGATGATTAAAACAGTTTTAATCAGCTAACATGGTTAGCGAAACGCGCATCCAGAGCAAATATTCTGTTTCGGTATTATGGATAAAACTCGGTTTTGGTTTATTGGAGAAGATAGCAAGGATTTTTGTTAGTTAGTTTGTGACTTTCCTCCACATTGTTTGAACGTAATTATGGATGTAGCAAGACTTATCACGATTGTGCACGAGTATAAGAAGTTTACAAAGTGAGGTATCCAGAATATCCAGACATTCTTCTCAGGGACAATATTTGAAGTTTCGTTTTCTTCTTCTTCTTACAACACGTCAATAATTATAAAATCTTCATTCAGTAACGAAATAATGCTTTTGCTTCTTCAACAGCACTTAGCTAACTGCGGGAGAAATACTGATACCGACTCCAATAATCCGTGGTAGTAGACGCAGTACACAAAAAAAATCCGATTCGTCCGATCCGTACCGTCCGTCCGATGACGATTAGTGGACGCGTACCTTATGGGGCACGTTTTCCGTCACTGGACTCGATCGAGTCAGGATTGAAGATCTGCATGCGTGGGCAAAGATGGAGTATATCGATGGCCTCGCATGCAGATTCCTGGAGAAACAGGTGGCGGGATCGCCGCTGACAGCGAATTTAGCCAATTCCCGGTACAACTCGGAAAACCCAACCACGTATTGCACCATCTATCGCTCAATTTCGCTATATTACAAGCAAATTATGCCCCCATAATCCATCTTCCCTAATAAACAGTAATTTAAATCTCAACTTCCTAAAATACTCTCATAAACAGCCTTTTTAAGTTTAATTTTCAATTTTCATTAATCTCATGTATCAGGAGAGCAGAAATGCATCACCTTTCAGGTAACATGTACGTTCTGCTTGCGGCCCAACCAATCACTGTGTTCGGACACGGTGGACGGGGCCTGTTAAGGGACCTGGTCCGCCTATAAAAGAGCAAATCATACAAACTCAACGCACATGATTTCTAGCCACCGAAGCATCCGTGTCTCCGCAGCTGGTACCGCGCGGCTCGTCCGGCGTACCCTAATTGCCATTACAGCTTACTTAAACAGAATCACAGTGATGATTTTCTATCGCTTACCTTAGTATACCTTTTGTTTTAAGAATCTATGTTGTATAGTGTAAATGTCCCTTTTATCTTATGACGTCCTGCTCCATGAGAGCATCTAAGCAGGGTTTTTGTTTAGTTTTCACTGCAGTAATTACGGGTACCAACAATTCTTTCAGCATGCACTCATAACAATAAGCTTTTTGCTAATCCTACTCGCGAGGACTTTGAAGGGACTTCCCATATAAAGTACAGTACATCAGCATTACCACACCTCCTGGTAGTTAAGTTAAGTTAAGATCAACCCCCTATGAGCATACAACCCCATACGGGTGCGGCTAGCTGCTGGCCACTGGCGCTGAAGTAACACCGCCCGGCTAAACAGCAGTTTTTAGAGTAGTAAACTGCATACTTAAGCTAGGGATGTAACTTATTTAATGTAAATATATGCTATGCAAATGATAGATAATTTTTAAGAACCAAATAATAGTTCCTATCAGCTGGAGAAAGTGAGTGCTTATATTTATTGTAGGCTTTCGTTTTTAATTTAATAATATCTTTAATGGTTTCTGTAATATAGGGTATGACCTGGCGTTTGATTTTAACTAATTTTGTTGGAGCAAATATGACAAAAAAAAAACAGTAAGCCGATCATTCATTAATTCAACCGACGCGTCAATCGAATCTTAAAGTCCAATTGGTTCATAAAAACGTCAAACGCTTCTTAATTAAAATTTTGAAAATCTCTATACTTAAGCAATTTAGGGGAAGATTTAGCGGCAATATTATTAAATTTTGCATAAACCAGGCGATGATAAGTTTGGTTATACATTTCTAAGGTGCCTGAGTTTATTAGTTCCAAACTATTATCAGCACAGATAACATCTATCAGACTGTCAGAGACTCTGCTTATTCAAGTGGGCTCGCCAATAACCTGTCTTAAGTTGTATATCTCCAAAGTAGAATCAAGGCATAGTCGTTCCGGGCCATACATACACAGCAAGTTTATATTTAGGTCACCCATAGTAATATTTAGGGCTTAGTGAAGCCAAAATTAACTCAATACCACTAAGTTGAGTGTAGCCTATAGATGGAAGCCCGTATATAACCCCCACCAAACAGCTCAAGCCATTTTTCCTAATAGCCAGCCAAATGTATTCAATATTGATACATATATTCTAAAATGATGTGTCGATAACTGAGCATGACTAGAAATTAGCAACATACGCGCACACACCACCCCCTCTAGATAACCGGTCATGCCTGAACTCCCGAAAACCATTAATAGTGATAAAAGTGCCTAAGTATTCATTTGTTAGCCGGGTTTCTGTTAAACCCAAAATATGAAAATTTTCATGTAATACTAGATCTTTAACATCTGAAAATTGGGGAATAAGGGATCGAATGTTAACATGCGCAACATAGAGATTGTTTTTAGTTATGTTAACAGTAATGGGGTCAGTATTGGGCATAAAAACTTTGAGAAGTGAAAGATCTTGGACTTACTTGGATAGGTTGTGAAGACGAGTCAGAACCACTGTCTGCAAGATCCAGTGAAACAAGGAGGAAGACCCCATCATCAGAGCTAGGACTAAGATTTCCGGGAACACTATTTACTGTGTACCCTCAGTTGAACCTAAGTAATCATTTTTAGTGATAATAAACTTTAAATTTCTATATCTAGGTCTAAATATACAGTCTAAATCAATGTCGTCATCATTAGTGTCAATGTAGGTAAGTAATTTGCCCTGGTATGTATTTGTGAAGCCTAAAAACATACTCACTTAATTTACAATTAAATCTGTAGCTTCTCCTACACATACATAAATATCACCCATCCGACCCCTTGGGAGAAATGATTGATGCCACTCAGGCAAATTTAAGCCTGAATAGATCTAAAACCCAAAATTTAAATTTTACTCTTCGGCAGAACGCCTGTGATGCTCATGTGAGGTTTTTGGGGATTATACTCGATTCTAAACTTGCCTGGGAGAGGCATGTAACACAGCTGTGTGGTGGAATATCTAAAATAATTTATTTAATAAGGGTGTTGTCGCGATGTGTGTAGCAACGCTGACGTCGGCCTATCACGGTTACTTCTCATGGCTTATGTCGTACCCGGTTCTTAACTGGGGGCACTGTGCTCATTCAAGTAAAGTTTTCAGACCTCAACGTAGGTGCATACGTATTATTGCGGGGCTTGGGAAGCGTGATTGATGTCGTCGGTGTTTTGGGGAACTCAAATTCTTAACATTTCCTTCAGTATACATATTAAGATGCCTTGAATATGTCAGGTCTAACCTATCACTTTTTTCCACACATGGTGATATTCATGACCATGCAACTCGCAATCGCGATAACATACTCTCTGTTTTTCATAGACTTCCAAGGACCAGAAGAGGAACTGACTACCATGGTATAAAATGTTTTAATGTACTTCCATTGGAGATTAGAGAAGCTGATGTGAAAAAGTTTTCTATAAAAATTAGGGGCTATTTATTACAAAAGGCCTTTTATTCAGTAGATGAATACCTTAATAATAGCTTTAAGGACCTGTGAATTTTACTGTTTGATGTAGCAACTTGTCGACGATATATTTTAATTTTAATTTAATAACTACGTTTGTGTATTATGTATGTGTTTAGTCAATTTATTTTGAACCATTTTAAATGTAATGTTAAATATCTCATTTTAATTCACACCTTTTTGTTTTTTAATGTGCATAGACAATTGTTTGAAACTGTTTTACCTTAAACTTATATTCTATGACGTGTAAAAGAACCCTGTGTATATTACTAATAAATTCTATCGATCTATCTATCAGTAATATTGTAATGGCCTTTGCATTTTTTATCACTTCCGTAAGAATTTTACAATATCTTTATAATAAACATCGGTAATCCTACCTACATGATTTTCTTCAAATAAACACCTTTTATTTTTGCAAGATGTTCTTATGCCTAGCGTTATCCACGATTTTAACTTACCTGTAGTTGTTTTGTAGTTTCTTTGGAAATACAGTAGAACCTCGATTATCCGTGGGCGTTTAAACAGGGCGGCGGATATTCCGTGCAGCTTATATCTTTCGTGCGGCTCGGCGCCGATTATCCGTGGCTGGCGCCTGCCAACTTCAGGTACGGACGTTGGCTTTGGGGAATCCGTATATATAGTGTATGTTTATTCGTTATGTTTTTGCCAATTCGTTAGTTGACCGTTAACCAGGGCTTACCAGGGCTTAAAATGCCTCGTAAATCAAATTTTTTGAAGAAATAGACAATGAAAAAATACAGGAATGACTAAAATGTGATAGCGAGAAGAAAGGGTATTAGATTCTGAATAATGATTATATAAATGACCAGACCTCTACAGGAAGTTTTGACCAAAATGGTGATGATGATGAAAATAGTTGCGCCAAGGAAAATAAGTCATCAAGAAGCAAGAGATGAAGTGAATGTGCTTATGAATTATTTTGAAGAACAACCTGAAACAGATAGCATTGACCTACTTCAGCTTAGAAGAATGAAATAATTTATAAGTAGAATTTATGAATGCCATAAACAGAAAAAAGTTACTGATTATTTTTTGAAGTGATTTTTTATCATAAGTTCATACATTCCATACATACATATGGAGACTTTATTATTTCTCATATAAATCCCGTTTATTTTGTTCTTTTGATATATGTATGTCTGTACACTTTTCCAAATAAATTTTTTGGAAATAAAAAATAGAATCTTTGGATTATCCGTGTTTTCAATTATCCGGCAAAGACTCGGTCCCGGCTGACCCGGATAATCGAGATTCTACTGTACATATATTATTTTTTTAACTATACTTAGATTTAATTTATCTAATTTTAGTTTTATTTTTAGTACTCCTGTACAAATGGGCTTAGTCCATGTGTGAATAAATAAATTTTTATGAGAATAAATTGACTTGTTTATGTGGCGACAAATTCTTGGTTCCACAGCCCAACAAATACATAATCTGAGTCTTCACATTTCTGAAAAACATTTGTAGGGTTTTATATGTATGTATACTTCTATATCTTTATTTTTTTGATAATTTTACCTACATTTGGTTACTTGTAGTTACTCTGTTACATTTGATTAGTTTTAGTGAGTTTTTGTTTCTGAATTTCATCTTTTTCTTCACTTCTTTTTTTTATTTCAGTTAGTTTTCCTTTTTCTTTAACAAAATATAGTTATGTTTAGTGATCGGCCGATACCCATATAAATATCGGTGTATCGGTATCGTATCGGCATATCCGCAAATTTTGCCGATAATCGGTATCGACAAAATTTTGCCAATAAATATCGGCATTTTTTAAATTAAAGCAATTTTATTTTTATTTATTTTGAAATACAAATCTAGTCTTATAATTTCTTTGATTCCAATACCTTTACTTTTTTTTGATGGTTCACTTACAAAACTTTCATATGACTCTCAAAAAGAAGAATGTGGTGCTGGCGGATCTCTTTTTCTTTTTGCAAAACATGTACTTTTACTAATTTTTGCTAGTGGCAAATCATCATCACTGCTTGACATTGAGTGTTCTTCCTGATCCTGAGTAGTAGGTGGCTGCTCATTTAAATCATATTCCTCACCAAGAATTATTTGCTTAATTGTATGTAGCACATGAACTCCCAATGCATAGTCAAAAAATTTTCTTTTGAAACGAGGGTCAAGAAATGCTAAAACCAAATACCCTTTGCTTAACATATATTTGACACGGTGTTCCAAGTTTTTTCCTAAATCATCCTTAAATGTTCCCACCAGTGGCGGCTCGTAACCTGTTAAAAAAAAGCAGTGCTGCTCAGGGGAGGCAAAATTGAAACATTTGTATATACCCGTGGTAGGGCGCCGGAGGGGCAAAATACGCCGCAGGCGAAATTATTTACAATTTTCAAGGTCAAACGGCCTAAAATGATGAATTATTAGAAATTCGCCCAGCAAAAAATATTTCATTAAAAAATAGGTTTCGTTACATACATTTCCCTTTTTTTTGATTCGATTTAAAAAATCCTTGTCAAAAACTACTTTAAATATTTAATTATCCAAGTAGGGAGGGCGGCGCCCTAGAGCCTTACCTCACTGGCTTCTGGCTTCCACTGTTTTAGCTGAATACCAAATAACGATACTATTTATTTGTATAAAAAGGTACCGAATGAAACTAGGAAAATTTTAATAACATTTTTAAATTTACATATTAACTAGCGAGTTAACTATGAAATGATACATTATGCTTTTTCGTGTCCCCACTTATTTAAACTTAGGCCAACTTTATTAGGTTCAAGACTTAGGTTCATTAGAAAATTATTTTGTGCCGTTAAACGACCATTAAATTTGTAAATAATTTGCCTAATTTTGTTTTTCGTACGGGTTTTTAGATTAAACATTTCAGAAAAAAAATTAAATATGTATAGGTATTCACTGCGAGAGTGTTTACCGTGTTACATACAAACACATTCAAACTTGTAGAAAGAATAAAAACAGCCGCCCCTAAAAATCGGCTGCCTCGCCGCCTCACGGGGCTGCTAATAAAGCATATTCCATAGCATTTTGAAAACGATTCTTCGAATGTTCATGTTTCTTTGTTTTTTCCGTTAAATGTACCAAGTCTCTTACACCACCTCCGAAAACTACACACGGAAAGCAAAAAAGGGAATTTTTTATATCCAGTCATTTCGAGAATAAATCTCTTTATTAAAGTGCCGTGTGTAGGGTTTTCTTCTGCTAACACCGCCTATCTCAATAGAAATATCTGGTAATGGCATACCTCTATTTTTCAATTCAAGTTTTTCCTCGTAAGTGTATTTAAACACACTTTTAACGTTCACTAAATTGTGCACTACATCAATTTTTATGAAAGTCTACAGTCTATACAACACAGCAACCTATTAACAATAACAAGAAACAAAAACGATCCAACTACAACAATTTAGACACATCAATTAATTAATGATTGTCTCTTCAAATTAGCTATAGTCTGTAAACCGAGCGTTGATCGTTACGTCATAAATCCTGACGTCAGATCAGTTTTGAAGCATGTCCTGAATTGATTCACAAGAGTCTTGGGAGGAGCATAACTTACGCTTCGCGCATGATCCATTTCGTGTCGGTAAAATTGACGGCCGAATGTGAGGTTAGATAGGACGCTGAATTCAAAACCAAAACAATAACAAACAACATGTCATGCTCATGAACTCGTGATTGATAGATTTAATTTAAAGAAACTAACCGATAAACATGTCTTTTTTCACTCTGGTAAGATAATATTTGGATTTCCAATATGAATATTTTAATTTTATGCAATCTACTTTGTTTTAGGTGAAGAAAAAAAGTCCTGTGAGGTTTGCAATAGGAACTTAAATTAACAACACAATACAAACAGAAATATTCTAGTGTTCTACTAAAATTCCAGCAGAAATTCTTAGATATACAGGGGTCTTGTTATCCTGTGTGAATGAAAACATCTAACATGCGAAATTTCGAATAATAAGTGGAATCTGTTATGTAATTATGCATGTGATATGTGGTTAATTGAAGAAACATTCAACTCAATTCAAAAGCAATGTACTGTGAAACAAACTTGGCCGTGAGAATAGTGTATAAAAAATCACAAAGACATTTTTGATATCAGATATGCAACTGAAACATGATTTGGACCTTTTCTTTACCAATTAATTTTTATTTGTCATACGATTGTGAACTTGTAAGCATCTGTAAAGTGCAGTAAACAAATTAATAAGAAGATATATTTACCATTGCAGTAAACTTTGGCATACATGTAAATGCAATTTTATTCTTCGGTAAGCTACGGTTTTTGTTGTGTTATCATTTAATTAATCATTTCACATAACAGCAGTGTTCTGTAGTTAATAAAATTGAAAGACCTCAAACATGTAGCTTTTCTTTAGTTTTATATATGTAGGTAAGTAAGTTTTGTTTATAATTTGTTTGTGTTTTGCAATGGTTCAAACGCTTAGATTCGTAAAAGTTTATGTCATTTTTGTACAAGTTTTGCTTATTATGTAGCTGTAAATATCGCCATTACGGTCTTAGTTCAAACTTTTAATAATATTTACATCATGTAAAATATATTAAATGGGTGACAGTATAGCATAATATTGTATTTGAGTCTGTTGTACTTCAGTTATAACCAAAAGTAACTTAAACAAAGTAGAGTAGATTGACACCATAAAATAAAACTCAAGTATGAGAGAAAACGAAAACAATGCTAATTTATTTCCAAAGAATGCCCAAATATTTATGAAATGGAAAACAAAACATTTTATATAACTTAAAGTGTGCTATAACATGATTCATATAGAACAACAGTAAAGGTCTGGCGTATATGTGTTAACTTTAACAATTTAAAATCTTATTTTTCGTTATACTAACACAAATGACAGAGAAGACAAAAGATAATAAAACTATAATTCAACTCGTCATAAAAAACAATAATTCACTCATTATATAAAGAAAACCATATCACACAATCGGTGCAAAGAGATGTTGTAATTTAAGGGTCATAGTATCTTCTGTGCTTATGAGCACACTGTTTCCTGCTCATTGCTAAAATAATACTCATCATCATCATCCGGGTGACAAGAATTGAGATCGATAATGACCGGTAATATATCCGAAGCATCTCTCCTTTTTCCAGTCCTCGTTAATTGTATTATAGCATTTGTGTGATGAACATAATTTCTCCATTTTTTTGGTGTCATCTAAAACAGATTCTCTTATAAAATAGCAGTATCTAAAAGTTGGACTAGATTCTTACCTTTTGAAGTGCTTCATTCCACAAAATTAAAACAGTTTCACTTGTGACAGGATGTATCGAACTGATACATCCGCTTGAACAGGATGTATCGAACTGATACAAGCCTCGTAGTAACGCTTTCGTTCTGACCATACCATCTCAATATGATTATATTAGCAGATCAGTAGATATCTGCACTATGTCAATATTCATCAGATTCGTTTGCAATGAACGCAGTGTGCAGTGTAAGATGTTCACCTGCAATAAAACCGAAATAATTAATAAATTATTTAAAATAATGAAAAATTAAATGCAGATTACCTTTCTCATACATAGCATACATGCTCTCCTTATAGTATGACCATGAACTTTGTGAAGAGGCTCTCCATGAGAGGAAATAATAGCACCATTTGCCTTGGTTTTAAAGACAACAAGTTTCTAGACTGCCTTTCAATGCATTCTTTACCCAGTGGCTGACGATATTCCTAAAGCATCAGAAACTCTCTACAACAAATAATCCTACTCTTTATATATTGTTAAAACTGCACTTTTGTATCAACTTACATTAGGTATATACTGCACTCACGGGTAAACGCGTTTTTCCTGCTGCTTTTTCGTTATTAAAATAGTCTTTTAGTTTTAAAATGAGGACTTGCTCATTTTTAGTGTACCGATGTCCAGGCATTTTCAACTGCGATAAAAATCACAAATAAAAACAGAAATATACGTTGAACGAACTTCAAATAAAATAAATAAATATATATTTGACACTGACAGATGAGAAATTTCATTAATTTCATCTGATATCCTAGCTTGCGCAGCTCAACGTACGTCCGTGACGTCAAATTTCTGTCACCCCCGATTAACGGTGGTGTGAGAGAGAAAGACAAGGTATGACGTAACGATCAACGCTCGGTTTACAAACTTTATATAAAACGCGCGCGAGCTTATTATTTGTAAAAACCGGCAAGTACTGTCACGAATACAGCTAAATAACTGCGAAATTTTCCCTATTAAAATTATTAAATGGCTCATTTCTGCGAATTGACAACTGTATCATTCTTTAGGTTGAGAAGAACAGCTGTGCACGAATAATAGCAGTCCAGATAAGGACATGCACATATCGTCGCGAGGAAATTATATTAAATTTACTGGTGAACTGTAGTCCATCTAGAGCATACACCGGCCGGCGCGGCGTCGGCGGCGTGTTCGCAGTGCATATGAGCGGAGATGGCATATATAATAGCATTCCCGGCCGAAAATTGGGTGCTTAAATTTTACATTATTATTTTGAGGAATCGTTAATTATTTAGTGTAAGGATAAGAAATTAGTCAAGTGGCTTCTGCAAAATTCTAGTGGTTCTGCAGCTCTGCAGTTCTTATGTACCAGCCGTCCCTGGTTCCCACATCAAAAAAATCCTGAGTATCCCTGCATAAATAAGCTTTCAGTGTACTTACAAATGGAATGACTTCGGAGATGCTATTGCTTTCATGACTGGTAATTTTTGTAATTTCCTCAAAAGGCTTCAGGACATTAATAGGATTTTGAAAGAGTTCCCATTCATGGAAATTAAGATCTGCTGTTCCAGGGCCGGGATTTTCAGCAATATATAAGTTAACGGCACGATTTTGCTCTAAAAGCCGCTGTAACATATAAAATGTAGAGAGAGGTCCAGCGTGTCTCCACATCTTGTATCAGTTTTGTATGAGTTAATCCTAACTGTTCCTGTATTATTTTTAACTTATCGCATGCCAACTGGGAATGGTTAAAATGACATACAATTCTTTTTGGAATGCTTATAGCATCCAATACTGAACGCTGGCATTTTAGTGATGTAACCAACAATTGTATACTGTGTATAAAACATGCCTCATAAACGTCTTGTAACAGTTCGATTTTGCCAATTTTAAAATTTCATTTATATGCCG